>BDUI01001678.1:101257-117601 GCA_002335545.1 Apodemus speciosus | reverse complement strand
ATTTGGAAGTAAAGTGTAATCGAATACTTTCTTCTTCTTGCTCTGAACTTCTCTCCCTCCTGCCCTTTTTTGTTTTGTTGTGTGTTCTTTCCTTTGGGCTTAACTCTGACATTGGGGAAATTAGGCTGATTTCTTATAGATCTTGTTTAGATGTGATTGTCTGCCTTCCACACTCCATCTTTCTACTGTGTGTCCTGCACCACAGGTGCAGTGCTGCACAGGAGTCTTCAGCCTATGAAACAAACGAACAAATTCTAGTCCTATGTATAGAAACACAATGTGGTATTTTGCCAAATCATAATGGAAAGTATATATGTTAGATCTTTCTACAAAGAGATTTGTGTTCAAAGATTAATTAAAATACATTGAGAAATGGATCTTGTATTTTAATATTATAATAACAAAAAGAAATAATATTGTTACAGCCTTTGAGCAAAGCAGTGGAGATATTTGAACATACAGGGGGTTTGTTTGCCCACTGGGTGATCACCACAGTGTGAGGAGCTGATGAAGCACATTAAAAGAAGAGGCACTGACATTGGTGTGGGTGGCTTACTTCTCCCTAGGAGGAACCATTTTGATGTTTCAGGCTTTTGCCTAAGGAGGAACCAAGTAAGGAAGGTGTATAGGAGTTGGGCATTCTCCTTTTCTTTCTCCTCTCTATGGCTGTACCACAGCCCTCATTCATTCCAGTTCATTGCTATCTTAAGACAGGTTTTGGTATGTGCATTGGTTGACCTTGACCTCTCTATGGAGGCCAGCCTAGCTTCTAATTTGCAGCCATCCTCTTGTGTCTCTATCATGAGTTCTGCAACAAGATGTGGATAACCTCAGCCTGCTAAAGTGTTCTTTCTTAGGCTTTTCAAGACATGATGTATAGCCTTGGCTGTCCTGAAACTCACTCTGTAGATCAGACGTGTCTATATATCAGAGATTAGACTGTTTCTGTTTTCTGAGTGTTGGGATTAAAGGTGTATACCACCATTGCCATGCAAGTGTTCTATTCTTAGGTCAGAGTTCTTCCCTTGCCTTGAAAGCCTTTGACTATTTGCTAGAAATCAGTGCKTTGGGCCTACTTTCTTGGCCTTTCTTTGTTATCTGTAAGCATGGAAAACTAATGAGACTTTTTCTTTTTTTTCTGCCATTCAATTTAGTCATAGCCTAAAGATATATCTTCCAGTCTACATGGACTTTTGACATACTTTAAAGGGTTAGATATCTGAAGTAGCTCTGTGGACAATCTACTATTTTAACATTAACTAACAGAAAACTGAGGCACAGCTACCATATATTGCATGCTGGAGGATGGTGCTTGAGTCCGTTCTAAATAATACCTGTGCAATTCAGTAAAACAGGATGCTTATAAGCCAAAGTGTTTAAGTCCAAAAAGACTTACTGAATTCACTTAGCAAACTCAAGTCTTCATTCCCCCAGTTTTAACATGAAAAAAATAATACTTATGGGATTATTTTGTATGCAGAAACAAACAACTAAAAAAGAAATATAAAGTCCTTGGCATAACAGTTATTGAATGCTGCTTCCTGTGTCACATAGCTCCATTACTGAGATACTCTCTCCATTTAACATCACTTCATTTAAACAGTGCTGCTTAATTTACWAGACTTGATTGATCCATTGATAGCATCTTTTCATTGTTAAGAGTATTAATTAGAATAGAAGAAGAAGATAGAATGAAACTTAATTTCCCTAGAATCCTACGGGATTTGTGTGGGTCAATTTATTAATGAAATGTGAAGAACATTTGGCAAACCCACCATATGAGACAAAGCATTGTAAAGGGGCCTTTAGAAAGAACCGGTATCTAATGTTAATGTCTGTGAAATGGAACTGTCATAGGATAATGGCCTTTTGATGGCACAGAAAATGCCAAGGCAGAGATAAGACATTTATTTTGAAAGCGCTAGACAATCACCTTTGGATGGTGTCCTTCTACTGGGTCTTTATTTCTAATAGACTGATAATTGATATGGGTATAATTATTTTTCTTGATGGATTTGATGTATTAGGCAATGGACTTATTCACTCTGTATTATCACTGAGTTGTGGGTCCATCCCTGGACTCTTGGATGAACGTTCTATCCTGTATTTTCTCCCACCAGAATTTTTTCCATGCTGCTATTGTTACATGATTGAGAGGATTCTTGGTAAGCTGGAATCCCAAGCCTGTGGTCACGTTAGTGATGTAACCATCAGCTTATGGAGTTTTTCGGCCTCCTGGAAGCAGACATATATTGTACAATGCAGTAAGTATTTTATGTGTGGAAATCAGCTTTGTGGGTGACCAGAATTTTGTTTAAAGATGGACTTTGAAAACCCAGCCTCCCCAAAAGGCTCATGAAACCATCATGTTGTAGAAAATATTTCCCACAGGGCAAAAAAGACCAACAATGGAGTCAGTCCTATAAACCCCACGAGAATAAAATCCATTTTACCCAGCAAAACTCACTGTGGGTGTGCATATGTGTACACATGTGTGTGTGTGYCTACATGCACGGATACATGTGCTTACATGACCAGAAACGTGACAGTCAAAAAATCCAGCACCATAGCCRTGTAGATTATTATTGGTGCTTTTTAACAGAATGTAATGAAAGGCTAAGAGAATGTCTTTGGTTTGTTATTATTAATCTTACTTCAAGGAAACTTGAGACAAGGTAGATGGTTTGGATTGACTTTTTATTTGCTGTCAGTATGGTAATTTCACTCACACACTGTCTTGAATGTACACATTTTAGCTTAATGGGTTTTTCAAGAGTCAAGTTATAGCCTCAAAACAACCAAGTTCAGCCCTCACTGTTCAAGGGCCATGCTATAAAAAGAGAAGCCCTTTGACCTTTCTTCCCAGGCCGGCCTACTCAGATAGAGCTTGAATGGCAAAGGTAGATTTCATCTTTTGTCTCCTACCCTGAACTTCTCTGATACATGTCTTGAATTTTTATTCAAATTACTTTGGGTTTTAATTTATTCAGTCAAATGTCAACCAAGTCTTGTTTATCCTGTGGATTACATCCATGCTCACTGCAGAATTCTCTAACATTTTGATTTCTAATTATTTTCTTGTTTATCCATGTGGTAGAATGTTTTGAATTCTACCTTCTGACCACTGACCAGTTGGAATTACAATTTTCTTTCCTTTCTGAGCATCTGGTAGTAAAGATTGCATTGCATACAGTCTTAGAAAAAAAATCTAGCAAATGCTTTGTTCCAGCTTTTGTTTCAGCACTATCTTCTTCACTATTTACTGTATTCAAACACATCAGTGTATTTTGGATATTGGAACTGACCTTGCACACAATATTTAGCTGGAGTTTTGTTAAGATCCTTGACCATGAGGCAATGCACAAAAGTAATGAAGAATTGAACCTAACAATAGCCATTCAAGATGCTGCAAAGATGGTTCTGCAATGGAGACCAACACCAATCTCCTCCCAACTTTATTCTCCCCTTTGTCACTGTAGCTTTAAACCCACATCTTCCCTCTTCTGAGGCCAGTCTTATTCCTTTCCTTTTGCTCTTTTTATTACTTCAAAATTATGGACAAATACTGAGCTTCCCCTCTGCCCTTGTCATGTACTCCAATTTGAACTTGCCATGGAAAAAAGGCACGTTATTGGATAGAGACAGGTCATAATTTGGAAAGGCTTTGAAGAAGAGGGGATCTAAGGTCCGTTACACTGAACATATCAGCCAGAAAGTCAGAAGCATGATAAATGAATGGATCATATAGTTGATTTTTAAAATAGAGGATCTTGGTGCAGTTAGAAGGCATAAAATAGATAAGCAAAATAGACATCWAGGTGGAAAGTAAGGTTGGATCTGGCTTATGRTGATCTCAAGAGCTATGCACCTTGAGTTGATGGAGGCTTTCAATCAGATATGGGAAAACAATCCAAATTCTATTTTAGGAGAGTCATGTAGAAGCAAAATGGATAAATGTGTGCAAAATGAATTGGCAAAATTCAGGAAGAGACACAAGAGAATACCACACAATAGAAGAGGCTGAGAAGGGTCTCAATAAAAGTACAAAGACACCTAAACAGACATGTACACATTTTTAGTATTAAGACAGACATGAGGTGGTTAAAGATTGGAAAGACAATGTCAAGGAAGAATGAAAGACAGTTCTGAGTGTTGGTTCAAACAACAGAAATTTATTTTGTCACAATCTTGAGTCTGGAGTCCTGTTCTCCCTGAAGGTTTTAAGAGAAGACATGTTCCAGGCCATGCTCCTTGTTTCTGGTAACATCTTGTCTAGTAGATGAATGCTTCTAATTTCTACACAGGGCTCTCCTTATTTGCCTGTATGTCTCTATACATAGTTCTCTGCCCCCTTTCATTACAAATCAAGACGCCATATTCAGGATCAAATGCAGGAGCTATGCATGGAAATCATACGTTCTACTATGTAGGTGCATGTTCAGCCTGGAAGATGTAACCTTGTTGAAAATGGTGTCCGTGCTAACTTAGTTGGCTAAGATATTACTCTACTATGATAAAGTGGTACTTTTYACTATGTCCTCGGCAAATCAAGGGCTCTGAGGTTATAATGGGATGGACACCTTATAAAGTCAGTTATGATACTCAGACTTCCTGAAGCGAGAGGGAAGAATCCCAGGTGAGGACAGATTGCTGGGGAGAAAAAAGATAAATGAGAATTAAATCTATGTTGGATATTTATCATTATAAGACACAGAGATCTTCAGTGTCTTTCAGAGCTGATCCACAATTTGGTTTTTAAAATCATAGATGCCAACAATGCTGCTTCACACAAATGGTTAATATAAAATAATGGCACATGGATATTTAGGGCCATCCTAGAAATTGCTGGGAGTTCTGTCCTTATCCCAAGCTGAACTTCTTCTAGCAATCTCTTCTGAAATTCAAGCCATCAACCCAAGTAGCAATTTTTGAAATCAAATCTCTAACACAATAGAATCCAAAGATCTACTGATATGATAGTTACATGCTGAGGAGTGACAGTAGGAAAATAGAGAAGTCTTTGTGTTTCTTAATTAAGCTATCATATTTCTATAAGAGCAGAAATTTCTATGTGTACAACAAAATACTAAATTCATAGCAGAAATCTGAGCCACAGTGTTTCAGGAAGTGTTTCTTGGCATCAGTTGCTGTGATGTCATACATATTACAAAGGATGGATGTGATGAGTTCAGAACCAAGGCTGCAGTGATGTCACGCCAGGCAACATGGGCAACCCTGGCTCTGTGCATGACCTGCCGTTAACTACACCCTCTTCCAAGGGAAAATTTGAAGTCATAGTCATGGCCGGTCATGACAAACACAAGAATTCATGCCATTGAAAATGTCTCACTCTGAGAMATTTTACAAAATTTAATCGTTCTTAAACTTATGATTTCATTATAATTATATCTTTGTCATGAAAAACTTAGTAGTGCGTTATTAGAGATTACAATACATGTTTTTGAAGTCAGTAAAGTTACTTCTTTCAAAATTGGACTCATCATTCAATGTATGCTTTATTAAATTAGATCTGAAAAACTCTTTTCAAGTTAGATGCAATGACTAGCCCAGGGTCTCAATGATAATTCAAATTGTTCCACCTTGAATTTCTGAGAACTGGGGTGGTTAATGGATTGATCCTAGTGCTTTCCTTAATTGCATGGAGACAAACCTTTATTGATGGGAAGGTATCAATTGGTGTTTAAGGTTCATAATTAGAGTTGATTAATCTTTGGTAGATTTATATGGTGGAGAAAAAAATTCCTGACTTCCCTTGCATGTAGCATTTGTTGGACTGATTGAAAAATTGTTCCTGTATGCCAGAGGTTGATAAGATGAGCTGTGTTTGAGGCATACGGTGTAGACTCTTCATTCTCCAGTTYATACCTTCTACCTAGAAAATAATGTTAGTCTACCTGTTATGTTGATTTCACAGAACACATCATGTAACCTCCAAGGTGATACCTCGGCCTCCTGGATCCTATACATTCTAACTTCCTGTTATTTTTCCACTGTCCTCAAGCTCACCACTTGTTGTCGCTAAGAGGTAGAGCTCATGCTCCCTCTGCGGACCATCTGCATCAGGTCTTTGGTGATTCTGACAGATCCTTCACGGCTCCAACACTCCAATCTTATCCCTGCTCTCCTTGGCCTTGTCTGAAATCATAATTCCCATCCCTCTTTGCCATTTGCCATGTTCTATTGTTCTTCACAGGATTTAGGGCTAATAGAAAGCAAATTAAATAACCATGTGTCTCTTTGTTTATTGTCTTTCTCYTCTAGAATACAACATGCTTCAAGATAGCAACTCACTTGCTCACTGATGGATGCCTCCATTGATCAAAGTTCTATAGTACTTGTGTGTGTGTGTGTGAGTGCATGTGTGCATGCATGCATATGTATATGTAAGCATGTATGCATGTATGTATGTATGTATGTATGTGCAGGTTGATATTGAAGACAAATTGTTATAGTCCCCTATACCTACAGCCATGCTTGGAACATGATTAGATCTCAGCAACTATTTGTTGAATGTGTGGACAAATATATAAGATGAACTGATTTATCAAAGCAACCTTATATAATGTCAGGAGAGACTATTCTCTTATCATGATCCAAAGCACCAAGGGAATAGTCAAGATGTGTCTCCAATATACACCTCTATAAAAACCCTGCAGCCTCAATCCCATCCACACCTACCCATCTATCCCTCAGTACTTCTTTCATATTTCATTTCTTTATTCAATACACATCCAATACATGCATATTGAGCACCAGTTCTTTCCTTAATTTAATGAAGGGAAAGGCCTCACTTCCATCCAGCTATTACGTTAGTGAAAATAAGGTCATGAATCATACCTGCTTCCTCCAAAGWACCAAAGATCCATTGGCTGTTGTTCAGGCTTTCCAAAGGCCCAAAGGAAGAAATGCAAGGCTTGTCTGCACCATCCAATTTATAGCCATGGAATCTATTGGTTTTCACATTTCCATATTTTCGAGGCACATTAGCAACCACAAGAAAAAAAATATTAAACGTGAAAATAGTTGGTTATGTGTCAATAGAAAGGCCGTCTAGCCATCCTTCTGCTGCATGCATTACAGAGTGCTGACCTACACAATTCCCTAAACTCAGATACTTGCTTGCAAAGTTATCTAGTGCTTAAAATATAATAAGAGTTGGATGCTTTTTTTCTCCTTTGTTTTTGCTGTGAAAAACTGTGTTTCCTTTAGAGGAGCTTACAATTTATATACTGAAAATATATAAAAGAATTATGTGTCAACAAAATGGTGTTTAAGGTTTTAAATCATCTGAACAGTCAGCCCTGAGACTTCCTCGCTAGACATCGTGGAGACTTTATGAAAGTTTTATTCTACAATTCCCTGCTTGCCTTTGCTCTTAGCTGCTTCTTCCAGCTATTCATATAGTTTGAAAAATAGAGTTTATATGCTTTAAGTTGCAAGGCATTTAGAATTTTCATAATCTCTTTATTGTGGCTGAAGCAGTCAAAAAATGAAGTCTGCTGTTGATAATACTTCACCGCCTTTACTAGATTAACTGGGACAATCAAGCTAGAACTTGTAGCTTTTTTTTAAAGCTCCATTTTAGGGAGCCATTATGATGAGCAAGGTGCAAGGTAATTAAATTACYTTCAAAATACTTGTTGACACTCAGAAAGCAGAGTACTAATGAAGCCTCAAAAAGAATTGATGTTGAAGACAGGTTTCTGAGAACAAGAATTTTATTTCTTTTTGTGTTTTTCATCACATGTAGTGGTGTGCTAATCTTGACGGATGATGACTGGTTCTTGCTCAATTAATTTATAAAAGGTAAATAGCAGTCCCTTTGCCAAAGTGTCACTTTCCAATGTCTATGTTGCTCACAGTCAATGGCAGTCTGAGAAATATTAGATGCAAAACCCTTCTAAATTCTAAATTTTGAACCATTAACAAGTAGAACAATGGAATCTTCCACTGCCTCTGTCTGTCCCACAGGCAGTGTGAGCCAACTTTCCATCCAAYGTATCCATGATTTATAAGCTACCCTCCTGTTAGTCATTTTGCCTTCTTGGTTAAAGATTGACTGCTGCGGCACCACAGTCCTTGTGATTGAGTTTCCTTTTGTTGTGTGTCTGGGTCTGTGTTCATGTGTATTTGCTCTTGTGTGCATATATGTATTTGGAGGCCAGCAGGTGTGTCCTCAAWCATATTYCACCATAGTTTTTGAGATCCTTTTGTATCTGCCTCTCCAGTGCTGCTGAGCCCAGCTTTKGGGGGTTTGCTTTGTTTGACAATGGGTTCTAGGGGATCCCTCAAATGTCTTCACACAGATGTGCCAAGTAATTTCCTGATTGATCCATTAACCAAGATCCCATCATCTGTTATAACATTACAGTTTGGTCAACAGGCCCTTAGCATATAGTACTTTGGGAGATGCTAAAGATTTAAACTGACAGGAACCAATTGTAACTGTGTCTCCACAATTGGTTTTTAGAATTCACTGTTGTTTCTAATTTGTCTCTGCATTTGTAACTTCAAAATACATACAAAGTCTGGGCTGGTCTAGCCTAAGTTTTCCAGCATATCATGGCTGCCTTTGGACCATCTGTACTCACTCCTAACTCAATCAACTGTGAAAGAAGTATTAGGACACACAGTAAAAACATGTTTGTTCTTCAGAGTCTTTAGAAGAGATAGTGCACAGGCACCTTGTTGCTATGTCTGGTTCAATTTATCTTGTAAGTGCTAGGATGTAATGGTGTTCAGAATTACTAAGGACGCAGAATTATCTGGAGTGATCAGAGAAGACTCTCTGGAGATGATAACAGCCAAGGTTATATCAGAGCAGTAGTCGGGCCTGAAGCAGGCAGAGAAAAAAGGGTCAGAAAAGGCATAGGGAGGAAGCTATGTGCCCCCCTATTGTTTAATCAATATTCCTGGAATCTGAATTATTAAGTTCTATTAGTGTGAATGAAGCAAGGTCAGGCCCATGCTACAATGCTTAGAAAATACAATACCTTAAGGAAAATGAATCTGGATGCAATGAGACTATAAGAAGAAACACTTAGGCTAAACCAGCTCAGCCTTCMTATGTGTTTTGAAGTTAGAAAAGGAGAGACAGTTCTCAGCATATCATGGCTGCCACTTGCCTCCATGTTTCCCATGGCATGAATGTGTGTTCATGCGTGTTCACAACCATGCACACAAATGAATAAATATAATTAAAATCTCCCAAACCCCGACACTATTATGAACAAGAAGTACATACCGAGCAGAGCCTGTCATGGTTGTCTCTGGAGGGGCCCTGCCAGAGCCTTACAGATGCAGAGGCAGATGCTCACAGCCAACCACTGGACTGAGCATGGGGTCCCCAGCGGAGGAGCTGGAGGGTGGACTGGAGGAGCTGAAGGGGTTTGCAGACCAATGGGAAGAACAACATGCCTGCCGCCCAGACGGCCCAGGACTCTCAGGGACTAAACCATCAACCAAAGGGTATACATGGTTCCAGCCAAAAGTGTGGCAGAGGAATGCCTTTTTGGGCATCAGTAGGAGGAGAGGTCCTTGTTCAGGTAAAGGCTCAATAGATGCCCCAATAAAGGGAATCAGAGGGGGGGAGAAGGTGGGAGTGCATCGGGTGGAGGGGCATATACTTGGAGGCAGGGGTGGGAGGAGGGGTTGAGGGTTTTCAGGGAAAGGTTTTAGCATTTGAAATGTAAATGAAGAATATATTCAATTAAAAATTTATTTTTAAAAAAATTAAAATCTCCACATCAAATCAAATAACTTAGAAGGAAAAGTTTCTCATACCCTGCAAATGCCCTCAATACACTGGAGAATCAGAAAGCTATAGCAAAGCAGGAATCATTTAAGCTGATAAACAAGCTACTCAGAGTATAGAATGAATGAATGAATGAATGAATGAATGAATGACAAATATACCCTAGACCAGAGCGGTAGACAAAGATTGATTGTGGTGGATTATAGATCAAACATGGTTCCCCAATGTAAATCAAATGATATGGAAATATCTAAATAGAATCATATTGTGTAAAGTTTGCCAGTGATTCATCTCCCAAAGAAATGAGATTCCTGATTGGATACTGTATCCGAAAAACTTCTTGATTCCTATCAGCAGAAGTAGGCCCTGGCCGTTATCTAGCATTTTAGATTCAGGTAATAGAAAATCCAAATCAAAGTGACTTCAACAGCGTGAGAAATCTCCTACTTCATACGACTAAAAATTTGTTCTGTAGACCTCTTAAAACATCTCCAAAAATGTTTGCCTTTCTTCTCATTGTGCTTTCCCAGTGTCGGCCTCACCTTAAGGCGATCTGCTCTCCAGACAGATGGGCACATGCTGATCCAACAAAGGTTTCGTGCTTCACTTTCAAGAAAGGGAACTTATTTTAAAATGACTCCCACAGAAGCTAGAAATATCCTCTTTCTTACAATTCCTGGCAAACATGCCTTATATATGAATGGCCACATTCAGTCATATGCCAGCATCTGAGCCACTACTGTGGAAAAGAGGAAGAGACATGATAATTAGTTTGAGTTAATCGAGAGCCACTCCTAAAGAAAGATGTGGAGACAAGTCCATGGAAAAATAAAATATATTGTTGATTGTCCAGAGCCCTTTAAGGAAGAAGGTGGGGCACTAGAGAGGGGTGGTTTCTATGTGGAAAAGGCAACCAGAGAATATTCAGCATATTCACTTCAACACAAAGTGAATGCTTAAAATAGCCCAGAAGAGGAAGATAGGCAGATCTTCATGAGTTTCCCCTTCCTCCCTCCCTTCTTCCTTCCTTCCTTTGTTCCTTCCTTTTTTCTTCCTTTCTTTCTCTTATTTTATTTGTATTCTATATGTATGAGTGTTTGCTTACATGAATGCTAATGTATCACATTAGTACAGTGCTGTTGGAGGCCAGAAGAAGGCATCTGGTTACCTGTAAGTGGATTTGCAGTTGGTTGCGTGCCACCATGTTGGTGCTAGTCACGAACATGGGTTTTCTGCAAGAGCACCAACTACTCCCAACCTCTGACCCTACTTCTCCAGCCCAGGTTTCTGTTTCTTGATAAAARGACTAGGGAATGAACACAGAAATGGGACTGGAAGTAGTTAACCCACCAAAGCCAAAACATTAAAGCCAAAGGAGTCAGTGATAACCATTTAATCCATAGCACAACAACAAAGCAACTCTCCTTCCTCTTCTCTCTTTCTTACACAGTAACCAGTGTCACAGAGGAGGCAGCTGGCAAAACTTGATGTGTGCACTCACATCTATTCTAGGAGTGATCAGAGAATCTTGACCAGCTTGTTTGTCATGGAGGAAGATCATTATCCCAAAGGCACCGGGAGATTTCTAAATAAAGCCGTAAAACACTGTTTCTCAACCTGTGGGTGGCAACCTCTTTGGGGGTTGCATACCAGATATCCTCCACATCAGATGTTTATATTATGATTCATAACAGTAGCAAAGTCACAGTTATAAAGTAGCAACAAAATAAGCTTATGGTTGGGGGTCTCCCCAGCATGAGGAACTGTATTAAAGGGTCACAGCCTTAGGAAGGTTGAGAACAACTGATGTAATGGGTTTAGTTTGCCAGTGTCTATCATAAAGTTTATGAAATTTCAAATAGGTATAAGAGAGATATAACAACGTAGAATGGGGAAATTAAATGAGGAAATTAACTGTAGGAGAGATACTTCCTTTGTCTGAAGATGTGCTGATTTAATTAGTTTTTATCAAATACTTAGGATATGCAATGTGCTGTGTTCCTAACACAAAACTTCTAAAGATTCTTTCTCTCTGCCTTTCAGGGTGATGCAGTCAATGCTATGCTCAGAAACAAAGGAGCTTAAATAAAGGACCATGCACTCTGGGTTTTTAGTTTGAAGGTAAGCAGAACTCTAGGTAAAAAAGTCAAATAGTGGGTAGTTGGTAGTTCTGAGACTTAAACTGCTTTAGGCAGAACCAGCCTGGATATTTCTCAGATGCTTTGCAGTGTGTTCGGTCTCTAAAATGATTAACAAAAGGAGCCCTAGAGAATGTACTCCAGTACATGTGTTGGAGACAAGGTTGAGAAGTCCCTGGGTAGCTTTTATCATCATGAAAATCACAACTAACAGCCTTTCAGTCAGTTCCAGTCATCACTTTTTCCAGCCACATGTGTTCTGGTAGGGAGGAGGTGACAGTGAAGGTAGCCATGAGGGTGGCCGATGAAGGCAGTGTGTGATGCTTCTGTACTGCGGACTCAAACAAAATGAAATGAATCCTAACTGCATAGGAATGCTTTCCACACTTACGACCCCAGACAAGGGAGGGTGAAGCGGACTGAGTCATAGTGAGTGGTTCCCTGACTCCTACAGGGCCTTCTGCTCTGGAGGCTATGGACTCCAGACTCTTTATTAGATGTTAGAGTTAGCTGGATGCTACCCTTCTTCATGAGCTGTTTTTAATCTGTTTGCTACTGTAGTTCATTTAAGCATCAGCAGATGGGGCCCTTGGTTCCTTTGAAGAATAGCAGGGATTGAATTTTGTTAATGTCTGGTGGGCTGCAAGAATTTTTCTTGTTGCATTTACAGCCCCTAGCATTTGCACTCTTTCTAGCACACACACCTTTGCTTAATCAAGAGAAGAAATAACTCATTAGTGACACAAAGCCCCTTGTCCCCCATTCCTTTCCACCCTTCTGTAGAGAAAAACTGAGCTCTGCTTAGTGGAGGACGACGGTACCCAGACAACAGCRAGCATCGCTGAAAGAGCCAGGCAAGGCAAGGTGGAGGTTAATGTTTCTAAGTCATGAACTCCCTGGAGAAGGATTTTGCTATGTGGGATCACAGGTGACAATTCAGTTGCACTGAGGTTATCCGGATTTTGCGTGATTTTCTTCCCCACACTTGGATTTCATGTTATGAAGACATTGTGTGAATTGGCTGTTTTTTAGCCCTTACTGGTGCTGATGATTTTCCTGAGTGATGTTTGTCGATAGTTCATAAAGAGAAAAACTGTGTTATCCAGCTCTTCACCTGTTCAAGTGGGTGAGTTTCAGCTTCTCAGAAGTGAGATCCTTTCCCACCTGAAATGGAACAGCCCTCAGAGGGAAGAATATTCTCTCCTGGGCAGAAGAGGTGACAATACTGGGTCCTCTTGGAGTCTTTCCTTGATTTCCTTGCTCTTCAGAGTTAATCACTGTCTCACTGTGCCTCTCCTCTCCACAGAAAGGGGTTGATCCAGAATTTTAGTTTTGGTCAAGTATCATAGATAACCCCAGGAAAAAATATTTCTTATTGGTATGTTTACACATAATTCAATATACTAACCACATCTTCGATTACTCTGATTTAATTTATAGATCGAAAATATCTTCCTTAGCATCATTATTATTTGTGTTGTAAATAAGCCCTGTGCTTGGGCAGATTTTAACAGCACATTTAACACACAATATTCCAGATATATCACTATAGGAGAGAAAAATGGGTGGCTTTTTTTGTTTGTTTTCTCTTGTTTTTGTTTTTACACTATGTTCACATGAATAGGACCATGGTCCAGTATTAGCCACTTCTCAAGGACTTGTACTTTAGATCGAAAGACTGTCTATATATTTTAAAGAACATTACAATGCATACATTTCTAAGTTCAAGTCTTAAATAGCTCATAAATCAGGAGGAATGAAGTGTCTTTGTCTATGGTATTCTCTGTCATTTTATAAATTTGCAGCCTAATGTGGTAAATGGGAATACAGTTTGCAGATTTTGGACTTACAGAGTTTACACTGATGAAACTGGCGTGCTATTTCTAGGTAGAGATGATGTTTGCCTGTGGTTAGCCCGAAGCCAGTTTTAGGGAGGAATTGTTCATTTCTTCCCTCCTTTTGTGCTGACATGCTAAGTGATATATGCAGAAATTGTGTGTGTGACTTGTGCCTTCATCTGAAGGACTGCTTGTGGGCAAATTTCATTAGTACTTGATTAGTACTTGTGCTAATTAAGCCAGGCACAATTTTGCCTCCGGTCTTCCTATGATGAGTTAAAGCTGGACTGAAAATGTGGCCCTAAATGCATGCATTGGAAGCCCATAAGCCCATATAATCCCATAGAGAATTCTCACTTGACTCCTCCATTAAGGGTCTGAAAAAGTAGAACAGAGAATACTCCCTTTCCAGTGCAATTTGAGTTCACTCGGATACGCGATATGCTAATGTTTAGATTAAGCAGATGGCGAGGAAGGCGGTCGTTAGTTGAGGATTGTTTTTCTCTTTCTGCATATTATTTTCAAACAAACACTTTAAGAGGTAAGTGTGCTGCCTCCTCCCTTTGCTTCTTCCTGAATGAAAAAATGAAAGAAAGAAGAGCAGAGCTGCTTGGCTGTCATTGCTGTCCCATGTGTGCCCACATGTGCCCAGTTAATTGGGCAATGGTTCAATCTCTTTGGTGAGAAAGCTTTGCTGGTTTTGTTGTTTCAGAGGAAAAAAAAGAGTTGGGTCCAGGATAAGGCAAGGACTGAAAGGAGGTGGATTGGAAAGCTGAAGCTTCTTGGAGAAGAGAGCAGACGCTGTTGCCTTTCTGTATCTCTGATTTCCTTCAGGGCTTGTCAACGCTGACCCTGATTCCCCCACTTTTCTCTGATACTCACCTCTGCCTCTGCTTCTTCCTTTTCCTCTTCCTGTTCTTCCTCTTCTCCTCCTCTACCTCCTCTCTTTCCTTCCCCACTCCTCTTCTCCCCTTATTCTCTTCTTCCTCTCTTATCCACCCCTTCCTTACCTTTAATCTTTCTCTAGTACCATTTGAGTTTGCCATAGTTATTTTTTTTTACATAATATGTGTTTTAGTTACTTCGTTAAAAAAAACAATCTTGCTAACCTTCAGAATTCCTCTAAGCTTGTTCACCTTCTCACAAAGAAGAAGGTGCAGTTTAAATATCAGGTTCTATCATTGAGAGAATCACAACACTTTAGGGCTAGCAGTAGACATTATTTTATCTCAATCCATTTTTCTTTAAACAGAGATTTTCCTTAGGATTTCAGAGTGCTGGCAAAACAAAAGAAAGAAAAAGAAGAGCTAGATGTGGAGTGGAGAGAGAAATAGGGAGAGCAAAAGAATCGGGCGAGTTTTGTTTGTGTCGTTTCTAAGGCAATTTCACAATTTCTCTGGAGTTCACAAAAATATTTAGTTGCCTTTAATTGTGCTTAGGTACTGGACTGACATTTCTTTGCCCCAACAGTTAAGGAAGGTAGGCTCCAGGGYAACTTGGCTCACCTGGATAAAGCAACTAAGTCTACAATTCCGTCTTTGTCTATGAAGTCCTTTATTGTTCACCTAGGACGATGGTCCCTCTCCACCAAGTCCAGCTCTGTTTTGGTCCAGGGATTTCACTCCCTTCCAGCATGCTCAGGAGCGTCACTTACCAACTGCTTATTGCTGTCAACTTTGTCAACACTGCCTTCCTCGAAAGCTTATTCCCCTTGACTTCCAAAGATGTGGTACACCAGATGTCTAGATTACTCACATACTGGTTGGTATGAGCTTCATTTCTTACCTTTTTAACAATGATTCTCAGAAGTGAGGTTTACAAAGGTGATCTTCACTTTCTTGCTTCTCATTGGTGTGTGTGTGTGTGTGTGTGTGTGTGTGTGTGTGTGAAAGCCAAAAGTCAACATAACCTTTCTCTACATCGCCATGGTATTTTTTGGACGTAAGCCTTCTTACTGCACCCAGAGCTCATCAGTTAGACTGGCTGGGAGGTAAGCTTTGGGAATTTGCCAGTCCCTGCTTACCATCCCTGATTCCTGGGAGTTACAGATGCTCCTCAGAGTGCACAGCTTTTGTATGGATCCTGGGCATCTGAACTCAAATCCTCTTGGATGACATCCATTTTACCCAGTGAGCCCTCTCCATCCTCCAACCTCTTATTGACTCTTGTGTGTATGTATGTGTATGTACTCTTGTGTGTGCGTGAGGAAGCAGGGAGTGTTAAGGTCGGTGTCCAACCCAAGGATTCACCACTCAGTTCTAACCCTAGGCCCCAGTTTTGTAAAGTCATTCTTTCTAACTTCTAGTCCATCAGATGGACTCTTTCTTACTCTTGACAAGGCAGCAGTGTCAGAGTACAGGCCCTCTGGCTCTCAGTTTTCTTCTTTCATTGCCATCGTCTTCTCTCTTAGCATTACTTATCACCATGGAGCGTGACCCAGTTTTTTGTAAGAAACTTTCTCCTTTGCATGGTTCCATGATGATATATCCTTGTTCTCTCTTTTGGTAAGAAACCAGCATCTATCTTGTTCTCTCTGATCTGTATTATCATTATCATGTCTTCCCTTGTACATATAATGTGTGCAGTGTGCTAG
>BDUI01001678.1:34592-50510 GCA_002335545.1 Apodemus speciosus | reverse complement strand
GGGGAAAGCGAGGCAGATTGGTAGTCATTCATCCCACTGATGTCACACAAATGGCTTAAATACAAGATAAGCACATATGAAAACATCTTTGCAAGAATAGTAGAGTATGCTACTTAAAATATGTAAAGAATTCATATGGGCCTGCATAAGGAGTTCTTTAAATATTGTTCCTATTCACTTTACATCTTTTTATGTGCATTAACTTTGCCTAACAAGAAAGGCTTGGGAATCTGCATATTCAAATTTTGCATGTTACATAATTCACATCATTCCCTAAATTCTATGTGATATATCCAGAGCCAGGGAAGTTCAGTCATCTAACATTTAGCATAAAATTCGTGCACAGTTTTTTTTTGTGAGCTTTTGCACTTTTCTTTTCAAAGTTTGAAATATGTTGATGAGACTCACCTGAATAAATCCCTCAATAGAGAAGTTTCCTGTTTAAAGTTCTGAATCACACCTGGAACTCCTATGTGCTATTGTTAAGAAAGAGTTGGAGGCATGGGAGAGATACAGGGCAATAAAGAGGAATAGGATAAAGTATTTTTATTTAAGGAAACAAAAAGATTTTAAGAAACATTTCAGCTAGCTTCTTGTTTATTTATGTAAGCAATGGAGGTAACAACGCTTAATGAGAAAAAGGGCTTTTTAACTTAGATTTTATGGCCAGTTGGTTCCATTGTTTTGAGGTGAAGGTTATGATGAGTGAATACAGCACAAGCTCATTTGCATTATGGCCAGAAGTAAGGAAGAAGAGGAAAGGCTGGAGTTTCAATATCCTTTTCAAGGGCACAACCACAATGGCCCAAAGATTTTTCATTAGCCGCCCATTCTTCAAGGTGCTATGTAGAAGCCTGGCTTATAACATGGACGTTGGAGAACATAGTCAAATAACAATAGCTAAACAGACGATTACTACAGTGACTGTCCAACAGATAGATACCTCTGGCCCAGAGCTAATCCTTCCCTTCTGCTGGAGAACGTCATGTTAGCATGGCTTATTATACTGTTTTCTCATAACTGAATATCAGTTATTATTCATGATAGGAACATGGGATTAGGATTTGGAAGGTTCAAATCTCTTTTTTAGTCTTGCTTTTACTTTGTTTCATGGAAGAAACTTATTCCTGGTCTTGGTTCCTAAGATGATAGGCAAAGACCACAGCATTGGATTTACCACATGAACAAGCAGGTCCATGTCATTGTTCTGTTAATTGTTAAGGGAAGGAGGGACTTTGAACACTAGACCATGAGCTGTGGGGGATTTTTAGGTTCTAGAGTCTTTATTTCAAAGGAGACAATAATAGACAGAACAACCATCATATGTTCATAGGAAATAAAGCTGCATTTATTGTAGTTCCTGGCCAAGAAGATGTGTCAGACACCTACACTTCCAAAGCACAAGGTAGCAACTTATGTTTTAAATTTATATTTCAAGGTCCAAGAAATCTGCCTGGTATCAAGAGCATTTATATCATGTGGTTTGCCAATGAGCTGAACTTGTCTGCTATTCCATTCYTTTTACTTTGCTTTCTGTTGCTGGGTTAAATACTACTACCAGAAGGAACACAGGGGATAACAGTGTTTATTTAGTTCATACATTTAGATCATAGTCCATCATTGAGGTCAAAAACTCAAGCAGGAACTGAAATAGAAATCATGGAGAAATGCTGTTTGTTGCTTTATTGGCTGGCTCATGCATAGCAACTAGCTTTCTTATATATCCCAGGCCCACATGCATAGGGTTGGTGCCACCTAAAGTGGGCTGGCCCCTCCCATATCAATCATCGATTAAGACTATCTCTTGTAGATGTGGGCACAGGTCAATGTGACCTGACAGTTACTCAACTGAGACTCCCCAAGATGACTCTAGGCACTGTTAAGTTGACAGCTGAAGTGAAACAGGACACCTCTGAAGGATTTTTGCATTAAAGGACGTTCTGTTTTAGAGCCAGGTGGATACCGATTCTGAGCATTGAGTCTAACTCTGTTGTTTAAGGAGCTGTGGTTTAGGGGAAAGTCTAACAAACCATCTTTCTTTATGTTGGTGTGGTGTGTGCTCATCTTCAGCCTCAGGGAAGTTGTTACTAAAAGTTTCTCATCTTAGCCATTCTCATCTTTGTCCATGTCCAAATGCATTAGGAATTCCAGACGAAACAGAGTAGGTCTGGGCTTAGAGCTTCCTTCCCATCTTGCACAAGGGTTCTTTCCATCCCTCCAAACCATCTTCTCATTCTTTGACTATTTGGTTGGGAGGGGAAAAGGAGGAAAAAAAAGAGAGAAAGTTGAATGATTTTCAGAGGCATGTTTGCTTGCTCAATATGGTAAAGTGACATTTAAGGAACATTCTAAATTAATATTTTTCCCTCAGAAGTTTCATAATATGTTATTATGTAGCTGTAGAAGAGAATTTTGTACTGACAGATTTTGAGACTAAATTTAGGCATTGTGAATTCTATTGTCTGGTGTTCTATTAAACTCAAAACTCTATTAAACAGTTCTTCAAACTTGCAGATATCTATTGCCACAAAAATGTCATGTAACAACTTTAAAACCTAAGTGACATATGGCGATGACTGTTTATTTTTACTCATGTGTCTATCTGTTGGGTGGTTTGGAACATCTAAGTGAGATAGGCCAGGTAATTGGCTAACAGCAGGGCAGCAGGCCAGCTATGCCCTCTAGTGTCTACAGCGTTGGCTGGGAAAATACTATTAACTTCCATGTATCTCATGCCCTGGGAGGCTATCCTGGGAATGTTCACATGGTGAAGGCAGAAGAATGCGAGGGCTAAAATAAATGCAGAAGAACTTTCCTAAGCCTTAGCTCCTGTTAAGTTCTTCCCTGCATAATTTGTCACAGGCAGTCATGAGGCTGAACACAGAGCCAGGGTTGACTGCAATGTCACAGGACAAAAGACATTCATACATGAAGGTCATTACTTTAGGCAATAACAAAATTAATCCACTTTAATTTCTCTTATATCTTTATGCCACTTCGTGAAAATGAACTTGTGTTTCATTATAATTTTAAAGTACATGTTTGATTTAAAAAACCAATATAATGTTAATTTTGATATGGAAATCACTTGATCTTATTCTTGTTCTTTATATTTGCTAGCCCACTAGTAGATACTACATTATGATAACTATTTTGCTGACCACATGAAATATTCCATAATCAAATCATATAGTAAGAATGTCTGTTTTGCTTAGTATTGGTAGGCTTTAGAGTTTGAGTAATCACATGAAATTGTAAAAAAAATTCCCTAATTTGATCTTAACAGCTTGAGAAAAAATTATTTTTTTCAACAAAATAAGAATAGCATTAGTACATGCATTGGTGTATGATTAATGAAAGTGATCTTAATTAGACAGTTACTCCAGGCACTAGGCTAGTGTGATGGAACGAGGCATTAAAACAGGCCCAAGGAGACTATGGTAAGTGGGAAATCAAATTGAGAGATGAAAATTCAAGGTCACTTCAGATGGGTATTGATACTACTTATGGAATTCTGTGGTACCCTCCTCTCCCCTGTCCCATCTTTGTTTCCTATCTGGTAAGCACAGACCAGTTAGCTTTGCTGACTATGGGTGTAATGAGTTATTGATGAGGTGAGGGCCCTGTGAATACCCRCTCTTCTGAGGATCTCTTCAGACCATAGCAATTGGAAGCTGCACAGGAGGGGAAATTGATGGACCACATTCATCTTTTGAAGAGCAAAGCTTGAAGAGCTTTTATGTATTGAACAGCACAGGGAAGGCAGGATAATGGGACGCAATCATCCTGATTATGTAGTTGACACATAGAAGGATCAGTCTACCAACTCAGCTAAACAGTGGCATCTTTGTAGGGCCTGTTAATATTTTTAGTAGAGAAATAAGAACTCAATTGATTGAATCTTATTCATAAAAGTGATCTTTCCTACTACTTGCTGTCATGCCTTGGTGTTTGTCAGTTCAAAGCTATTCTGATCCTCTTAGCACCCTGGGTGTCAAACTCTTGTGAAAAGGAATCCCTCATGAGTCATAGATGACTTGCTCAAGGATGTGGCTAAGAGAAACATTAATTTCTCTTTTGTGCTAAACTTAGCTCAGGTTTCTATTCTATATACATTATCTTGAGAGTCTTTAGAGCCTGCTGGTAGAACCATGAAGAACAAATGTATCAAATAAGGGCAAATATCAGTAAATCATTTTATTTGGGGTGTGTTTCCAGAAAACAAAGTAAGTTCTGACCTTGGGGAAAAAGCAAATGCAGAAATAAAAAAAGGCTTTCTTCCCAAAATATAAAGTGGATCTGATCAAGAAGACTCTGTTCCTCTCTATCTTTTCCTTTGGGGTCATCCCTACATTCTAGAAAATTTCTATGTGGAAGTTGATGATGGAACTTGTGATTCTTCCTTTGATTGCTGAGTTACTTTATTAGTTATGATGTCACTAAGTCTTTGTGCTCAGCTCCTCCTCTGTTGGACTCAGTACTGTCTCTCAAGCAGTGAATGCCATCTCATTCTCTCTCTGTTTCAAGCCTTCAACTGAGTGTGCCTATATATATTTTTTTTTTGGCAGAGAGAATACACATCACTTCTGGAAATGCTTTAAGAATCATTTCCTTCAACATCTTTTCTATTTTGAGTTTTCATTGTGGCTAGCAACTTTTGGCAGTTCCTTACATCTGTTTGGGACCCTGTATGACAGACTGCTGGCAGTGGCCATGCAACACAACTGGAAAGTCCCCTCTGTTACTCTCAACCTCGAGATTTGGGGTCATTTGTCATTGCAACATAATCCTGAGTGACATGAGAATTTATACCTAGAATTTTAGGTGCTGTACAATTAGCATATACAATCAAGAACTGGAGTATGAATTTTTTATTGATAGCATTTACTGAGATAGTATAAGGAAGACTCTACTCTGTATTTTCCCAGAAGATGTAATGTATTTGCAAGTGGAAATAGAAGCTGTACAAAAGGTCTGTACATGTGTTGGTTCTTCTCAACTTAAAGATTAGAAGAAAAAAGAAAGGAAATACAAATTCTTTTAACTATTACAAGGAATATCAAATCTTTGTGTATAGTAAGTTGATACCCAGAAAGTATTTCTAATAGGACAAAGGTTTTAAGAGAAAATATAGAAATAAAACATAAACCAATTGCCTTTAAAGGGAACCAGAGGAGCCCAAGAGTATTGGAAGAGTGATCATGGTTGACAATGAAGCAGAGGTATGGCAGGTATAGGGTTTGCATAGAAAAGAACTGCCATATTCATACATGGAAGTCACTGGTACAGAAAGATGGAGTCCACTAAGTTCTAACATATTGCACTGCCAATGGAATTGGTAGCCTGTAACAGTTCAGTGCCATGACCATTGGAGCTACATCTATCTCTGTACAAGAAAGTTTATGAAAGAGTTTTTGGCCTTCAGGGGGTAGAGTATTGTCTGATACCCAATTGTATGTCTCCAAGAAATATAATAGAAAAGCAACAAAATCCCAGAAGACAAAGGCAAAACAACAGAAGGAACAAATCAAGGCCACATGAAGGAGTATTTACCCTTCCAGAAAAGGGCTCTACAGCGCATCCATGCAGATTTTTAAACTTACCTCTGAGAAGTACTCCTATGCTCTCTGCAGAACCCCAGTGAATAGACTGATAATGAATGATGGAGGAGCAATCTATCAACTGTCTTAGGTCCTGGATCTTCAGCTTGACATTGTGACTTATGAAGTTTGTGCATCTGGTGAGTATGTTTTACATTCAAGAATAGGGACAAGGCTACCTTGAGTAATCATTAGGGTAGTTCACTGACATCATCAATTCTGTTTACTATAATTTTCTGGTATTCCTTTGAACCAAATTCTTAGATAGAAATTATTTCTACAAGAAAGCTAAAGAGCCTGGCAGTGATTGATGTACCCTTTCGGTACTATTATCTCTCAAGAATCTTTCCATCAGCTCAAATTCTAGCATTCCAAAGTCTCCAAAGGGGTTGTAGTATGTTTGATAAATAATATGCCTTTTAAGCATCCTTCATTTGGGGACTGTTTATTGTTTCATTGTAGCCCACCTGGTTTCCTTGATATATACTTCAATAGAAAATAAAGTTCTGAATTCAATGTTGAAGAAAGCAAAATCTTTTTAACCATCCCAACTGTTATTCAACATTGGGATATACTTTCTCCTATTAAGGAAATTCTTAAGCTCCTCAGTTGCAGTTTTACTCTGGACAACAAAAATGTCAGGCTGACAAGATGGCTCGGCAGGTAAAAGCTCGGCTTCTGGTTCAAGCTTTATGACTATGATGGATGGAAAAAACTACCTTACAAGAGTTGTCTCCTGACCACCATATTCATGCTGTTGAYATGTATGTTCTTGCAGTACAGGTGGACATACACACAAATAGTAATAATGAACAAAATTTAAGGAGAGAGAAAACCCCATGGAAGAGGTTAAGAAGAATTGGAGGAATCAGAGGTGTGGAGAACCCCAAGGAAGACACAACCCTCAGAATCAACTAATCAGGCTTTACTAGGGCTCACAGAGACTGAAGCTACACTCATGGAGGCTGBCTGGGTCCATTCTATGTCCTCTGCATATATGTTATGGTTGTTAGCCTGTTGTTTCTGTGAGATTCCTAACAGCAYGAGTGGGATGTCTCTGATTCTTTTGTCTGCTCCTGGAACCCATGACCTCCTACTGGGTTGCCTTGCTGAGCCTTAATATGAGGGTTTGTAGCAAGTATTAATGCATCTTGTATTCAGTAAATATCTTGGGAAATCTGCTCTTTTCAGAAGGGAAATGAAGGAGGAAAGGATCTGGGGAAGAGAGGTGGTGGGAGAGGGCTGGGAGGAATGTGGGTGGGTTATTGGGAGGAGTGGAGGGAGAGGAAACTACCATTGGGATATACTGAAAACAATAACAACAAAAAATAACAATAGTTTCAGTCTCATTACCCATAATACTGCACACAGCTATCCTGATCTAGCACTATTAATACTGCATAAAAAAGGCATGTAGGAGAATACCAAAACAGGAAAGTGAGAAGGGGTGAATAGGGGAACGGGGCGGGGAGGGGAGAGAAAAAGACATATGGGACATTGGGGGGGGCGGGGAAACCAGGAAAAAGGGAAATGAAATGTAAATAAAGAATATATCCAAGAAAAAAAGGCATATCTCAGAGTTTGAAAAGAAGATATACATACATAGAATTTGAAGACAGATGTAATTGTAAGCATAAAAACAAATTTAGAGAGTTAATTGTATTTCATTATTTCTAATCCAAAAGCTGATTTCCTCCTGAGACCAGAAACAAATGTATTATAAACAAGTTACTAGACACATAACACATTCAGGACCTCTATTGAATTCTATAGAGTCATTGCATCTAGGGTATTCTTGGAGACAGGCAGGACACTAGATTTGAAAGAATCATGCTTTAATATTCTATTTAAATGCTATATTCAGCAATAATTATGGATAAGTGAATGTACTTTTTTTTCTCACATGAACCCAGAATTGACCCTATCCTTCAAAGTATATTAGCGGCACAGAATGCCCAGTGTTTGTAGTTAACAACATAACAGTGTTATATTCTGTACTTACACTTACAAAGCAATTTTATAATGTCTCCTATTTACTTGATGGTATCCTGCAATGTTCAGAGAACAGTAACTTAGACAGAATAGGCCAACCACAATAACAAGTGAGGCATGTCTTATTATTGCCCTAATGGTAGACTTCTGATATTCAATTACTCAACAGTKGCCTGGTGCTTGGCTTAAGACTGCTTTTCTGAGCAATTGATTTCTACTTTCCTCATGCCCTCTTTACATAGTACAGTCAGCAATCATTTGGCAAATGCTAAATTTCATTACAATGAAATTGTGTTGCCACTTCCTTGACTTCTCATCAACCAGTAGCATAGTTATATGGGGAAAAAAGTACAGTATAGTACATTGATTCTCAAAYACATCTGAAAATGGTATCATTTGTAAGCTTTTAGGGTCTTCTAACTATGTTTTATCCTCTGAAATTCTGATTTAGTGTGAAAAACATTAAGTTTTTCARAAAACTTTAATAAAAGACATTAAAAGTTACAGTTGTATGATTTTTAGAGACATGTAAAGCTAGGGCTCTATTTATGCTTTCTTATTAATAACTGAATAACCTCAAAAAGTGCTTAAGTTTGTTTTAAGATTTAATTACATTTATTTTAAGTGTATGACTCTTTTGTCTGCTTGCCTGTGCACTTCAGGTGTGCCTTGTGCCTGTGGAGGTCCAACGAGGACATGAAATCTAGAACTAGAGTAATATAATGCACAGTAATATAATCCACCATGTGGGCACCAGGAACTGTACATGGGTCCCCAGAAAGAGCAGCCAGTGCCTTACACACTGAGCTTTCTCTCCAGGTCCAGGTTCTTTAACTCTTATTATTTTCATCTTTAAGTTTGGATAAATGTTATTGTAAGATTTAAGTGATTTCATAGACATAATTATGTTTAGAGGTGCTGCTGACTAGGAGGCATTTAGTAAATGTTTTATTGCTACAGGCATTATTAAATTCAACGTAGTGAGGTTACTGAAAATTGACAGGAACTGAATTGCAGAAAGGGGGTAGACGTTAGAGAAACAGCTATCTGAGAAGCAATGGCACATTTAAATACATGGCGGTGAGCAAAGGGCTCTTGTATTCTGGAACTGAGGCGAGATAGTCATGCAGGAGAGATGAGGGTAACTGGGGAAGGGCTGGGGTACTTCTTGAAGTAAGGCTCTGCCTCAGGACTGGGTATTTACTTTTGAATAAAGCGTGGTTCTTAACACACTATTTGGATTCATACAAAAGTATATGTACTTACATTTTGTGGTGAGTCCTGTTATGGTTAAAGGAAAACCCATAATTAGTTGTATTTACCCCATTATACCATGTGCCCTGCTCACCAGTACTAGGATATCTTCCACTGGGTCTGATAGGTAGGATGGTAGGATGTAGCAGGTATACTGGTGATTGTCAAACTAACTTATGGAACATTATTTATTCCGGGAATCCAGAGGTATTTTATGTTCTAAGATGGTTTATTAGAGAACTGTACCACTTTCGTTGATGAACTTCTGCTATCCCATGATGGACCAGTTGGTTTGAGAGTAGCCCTCCTCCCAGGAATAGTGTATAATCAACCAGGAAAATTAGCTACATCTAAAGCAACTAATCTCAGATATTAGATGCAGGAAGCACTCTATGCTCCATAAAAATTAGTGAAGAAGGTAATCCTGATTTTTTTTTATTTCTCCTTAGAAGCACTTTTTACATATGCCCAGAAAAGGGTAAGGAAATCAAAACAAGCCTGATGGTCTTGCTGAACTAAAGAGACAGATGTTAGACTTTCGGGATGCTAWGGCTCTCAGAATTTATAAGATTAGTATTAAGAATGAGCTACACAGAGTAAGAATTTTAAGAGAAGGCCTGGGGTTGCATTGAAAATTTGGTAGAATACCTTCCATGTGCCTTTTAGACTTGATAAAGTTTGTCAAAGAGTAACCACAGAAAGACAGTTAATGAAGAATTGTGCATCAAAAAATTATGGGGCACACATAGGGAGCCAAATGAAGCTAACCAAGCTAACATAGAATCCCAAAGACCACCTAGGATATTTGAGGACCAAACTCCATGGACAACAAACACCAAAAGACCCTCAAAGAATCAGGTTCATCTTGTAGTAAGTTCTCTACCAGGTCAAGACTAGCAATGAAAAAAGGTAAAGAAAACCCAGGTGCTGAATACCAAGACATTTACACTGTCAAAGTTCAAACAAAATTGTATCACACTTAAAAGAAAAATATAAATAATAACAATGGAAATATATCCATAAAATGGGAGAGATAATGAAATAAGAATATAAGCTTAAATGTTTTCCATAATGTCAGTATTTTAAAGGAAATATAAGTTAAATAAATAAGAAACAAATTATTTTACAGAAAATGGATGTTCTTGAGATTAAAATTACAGCATCCAAAGGAGGAATTTTTCTTGATGCACTTAAGAGCAGAATACTTGTAAAAAAAAAGTCAATTTGAATATAGAAGAATATAACCTGTCCAAACTGAAACACAAAAGAAAGAAAAGCCTAAAAAACAGTAATGGATTAGTATAGATTTGGGTTTACATTTAAAGAATTTTCGCATGCTTTTGATTATAGTCCTAGAAAATGTGTGTGTGTGTGTGTGTGTGTGTGTGTGTGTGTGTGTGTGTGTGTGTGTGTAGGGGGGTGTTGGGAAAAATAAAGTTTAAGGAAATAATGGCTGAAAAGTTTCCAGATGTGATAAAACTAAATCAATTAACACCATCCAGAAGATTAACAAAATATAAGCATAATAAACACAGAAGGAATTTTTCATATCATAAATTGCTGAAAATCAATTATAAAGAACAATCAATTATATGAACAGCCAGATAAAGTAGGACATGTTGCCTACAAAGATGTGAATGACCAGAGACAATGCCAATCAAAAGACAAAAGAACAATGTTTCTACAGAGCAGGGAGAAAAAACAACTTAAAACACATAAACCAAAACTATTGACATCTGAGAAGGCTTAATCAGGCATAAGTATTTTTTAAAATAAAAAAATGAGATAAGGACATTTTGAGATAACCAAAAACCAAACTATTCATTCTTAGATCATATTTTGACAAGAAATACTAAAGAGAGATTTTTAAACTGAAGGAAAATTTTATTTGGTGGAAACTCAAATTTTTGTAAGGAATAATGAGTACTGGAAGAAATAAACCTATAGGTAAATAGTAAACACTTCTTTCACTAAACCTCTTCTTTGAGAATCAGTGTTTTAGGAAGTTGAAAACAAATAAGTAAAATGYGAAATGATCAAAAAATGTTGGACAGAATGGAAAAATGTATGTGTGTGGCCCTTAAATTACACAGGAAGTTCTGCAATCATTTGCAAGTAGATTGAGATAAGTTAAAGATGCCGTTAAACTTTAGAACAGACACCAGAACAATAAAATCGTGAGATATCACTAATGAACTCTAAGAAGATGGTTTGTTACTAAAAAGAAAAATCAGTTTTTGTAAGGATGAATAACAAAATAAAGCAAAAAGGAAGCCAAGTCAGCTCAGTATTAACCAAGCCCTAACTTAATGGACATTTCTTGGATGCCACAGCCAATGACAATATACCAGGCAAATCCTTGCAGAGAGCTATTCTGGGTTAGATTATGCCGTATGAAACAAATCATCATATATTTTAATTGACTGAGATTACATAAAGTGTTTGCGGATAATAATAAACTTTATATTCATATATATATATATATATGTACATATACATATATGTGAATTTTATTCCAGCAAGAAGGCAAAGGATTACATCCAAAGATCTTTGAAGTCTGTGTGATCCAGATTAAATAGAGATAGGGAGGTCTTTCATCCCTCTAGTAGGACACAGACACCCTTACAACACACCTTTAATCCCAAACAAGGTAGCTAAGGTTCATTTGCAGAAAGAAGCAGCCATGTTTGAAAGTGATGTCTAATTGAAGGGCAAAGTGATGAATTAGAGAAAGATTTGACAGAATCAGTTAGAGATAGGAAATCCCTACTTCTCATGAGAATAGTATAAGAAAGAAAATCTATTTAAGAACATCACAGAGAAAGAGAGAGAAGGAGGAAGGGAGGGAAGAAAGGAAGGGAAGGAGAGAGAGAGACACACACAGGTCACAGGTAAAGATAGAAGGAACCAGAGAATGAGAAGGAGCCATATTAGAACAATTTTCCAGAGTTAATGTGCAGCCAAGTAGAGCATTTCAGTCAGAAGCCAAGAGAAGCAAGTCTGAATCAGTCATCTTGGAGAAGAATTTGGGCCAGAAAAACTGAGTTGAAGCAGCCATCCAGAGTTCAGATAGAACTAAAAAGAGTGAGCTAATTCAGCAGTAAGCATCCAAGATGAGAATTACATCTGGCAAATAAAAGTTACTTTACAGATATAAATATAAAATGGCATTTAGAAAATTTTCAAATAATTGGAAATTAAACATGTAAATCACCCAGGGGTCAACTGAATTAGTAAAATAAAAGCTAGGCAATACATTGAGCTAAACGGTTGTGAGACTCCCATTTGCAGATTTTCAGCTGAAACCTGTGTGAGAAATAAAAATTCAGTACTTGCTATGGTGTCCATGAGGAACTGCAGAGCTTTGGGTGTGTGTTTTAGAGAAAGGAAAGATTTTAAAAACAACAATTACAATCCCATCTCCTAAATGCTAGAAATCCAAAAGGGAAATGAGCTAGAAATTAAAAGAGAGAAATAAATAAAAATAAAATACCTTGGAACAGATTATGCACCTAATATAAAAGCAAGTACAGTAAAAAACATGCAGGGAAAAGTGTAGTAGAGAATCTGAACTCTTCAGAAAGTGTAGTAGAGAATCTGAACCTCAGAAAGGTACCAAAAAATATAAACTTAAAACTTTGATGAACAGTCTTTTCAAAACTAAAAATATTAGCTCCCTTGAAGACACTGTTAAGAAAATATCTAGCTTCTCACTAAATATATTTGGAATTTATACAGGTCTTACACAAAGAAAATAGTTTCAGAACATCTTAACAGTAAATATCCATATTAAATAATCTAATTAAAAAGGAACATAATATTTGAGGATACTTAAAGAAAAGAAGATACATAAAACAGCAGGAATTCATAGACTGACACTTAGCTTCTTCCAGGCTCGAGTCTGTGTCTGCATGGACACTTGAAGATGTGAGCAAGAGGAATGTATGATATTTCTGCTATCAATGACAGTCTATTATAATTATGGCTTAGGCAAACAATATCATAAGGTCAAGAGTATAATATGATCCTACTTGCTTTTTAGAATCAAGTTCTTAATCATACAGACCAAGGCAGTAGCAGCAGTATCACCAGACTGGTGCAGAAGTTACAGTGGTTCATCAGGCAGGATAGGAGCATCAGAGTCAAGTCAGTGGGGACAGAAATCAGAGGCACATTGAAGACACTTTCTTTTTTCTTATAATTATTGCTTTTCCCCCATTTCTTTATTTTATTTTATTTAAGATTTATTTATTTTACGTATGTGAGTACACTGTAGCTGTCTTCAGACACACCGGAAGAGGGCATTGGATCTCATTACAGATGGTTGTGAGCCATCATGTGGGTCCTGGGAATTGAACTCAGGTTCTCTGGAAGAGCAGTCAGTGCTCTTAACCACTGAGCCATCTCTTCAGCCCTGAAGACACTTTCTATAGTTTGTTTTTACCATAAATGCAATGGTCTACAATGTGTAGACCAGGTGTTCCATTCTATTAAAGATAAGCTTTATTCTCTTCCTGGCTTATAAAGTTGTATATGACATAGCCTCTTCTTGCTTTCCAATCTCATTTCCTAGTAGCGTTCCTCATAGCAACTCCTTTCTGCTGAGCACCAATCACAGTAATCTTACCTTGAAACAAGGTCATTACCTCTAAGACACTGCCCTTGCTGGTAGCTCTTACTTCATTTAGGTTTCCTTTGAAATACCAGTCCCACAGACACATTTCTTAACAAGGCATCTGGCCAGCAC
Organism: Apodemus speciosus; assembly: GCA_002335545.1. Taxonomy (NCBI): domain Eukaryota; kingdom Metazoa; phylum Chordata; class Mammalia; order Rodentia; family Muridae; genus Apodemus; species Apodemus speciosus. The sequence goes on along the minus strand of BDUI01001678.1, from coordinate 36,917 downwards.
ATTATTGCATTCTATTACAGAACACAACTAAGGTTATTTGTTCATTTACTTATTGCCTGCCAATTTAACTGTCACTAGAATGTTGACTTTTTTAAGAGTATCCAGGGTATTCTACCCCCTAAGGAATTCCAATGCCTAAAAAAGTCTAATACAAGTAATTTCAAGTGTCTACAAGGAGAAATTCTAGAAGTATTAAATATTTTATTTTTTGAAATGGCAAAAGTTAGTGGTGAAAAATTACAAAAAATACATTTTTGTAAAATTCATAGTTTTGTGTTTGTCTGAATTATGTGTGTTACAATGTTTTGGAGATTTATAGGCATAACTCTAAGAGTAACTACAAGTAATAATAAAGATATACTTATCAACATATTCTTAGCTTAGTGTGTTGTCTCATTCATTCACTCATTCATTCATTATCAGTTGGAATCCTCTGGGCATACTAACGTGAAAGCTTGCATAGTCAATAGATACAAAATAAAATACATRACAGTATAGGACATATGGAAATGAGTGAAAAAATTTGTAAAGGAGTTGAGGGAGTAAAAATTATTAGAAAATGATTTGACATTTTAACTTGGTCCTAAATCATAAGAGAAATGTATTTAGTAGAGAGAAGAAAGAAGGCAGAGGGAACAACTTAAACAAAAGAGCTGGAACAATTGTCTTAGGTTTCTGTTGTGATAAAACACCGTGACAGAAAGCTGGGAGGAAAGAATTTACTTTACATGACACTCAAGACACACTCCTCTTCTGGACAAGCTTGGAATAATCTTGAGGCAGGAATCTGGAGTCAGAAACTGAAGCAGAAGGCATGGAAGAGTTGTCCTTAAAAGCATTAAGGATATCCCATGATTTGCTCAGCTTGCTTTCTTATACCATCCAGAACACATCTAGCAGTGACACTCCCCATAGTGAGCCAGACCTGTCCTCCTCAATCATTAATCAATAAAATGTCTCCTATAGGCCAGTGTTTGGAGAATTTTCTCAAATGAGGTCTCTTCTCAAATGACTCTAATTTATGTCACGTTGACATAAAACTAGCCAGCACTGCACCTGAGGAAGTCTTTGGTGTTGAGGTATAGTGAGAGTTCAGTTGTGGATCGATGGAAAAGAGATTCTAGAAAAATATCTTGAGATCTATAATGAATGACATTGAATTCTGTGATTAGAACTTTATGTAGCAGATAATAGATCTGATCAAAAGGCTTTATCTAAAAAAGTGGACAGGTTTGTGATATAAAAGAAATTTGTGCAAGAGTTAAGAGAATAAGGTTATAAGGTTTAGAGAGATGAGTTGGAAGATCATTAACAATTTTTAGGGTAGAGGTGATAAAGTTCTATGTTAAATCACAAGAAATATAAACAGAGAGCTGAGAACTGACTTCAGGATCAGAAGAGATGATTTTAGGAATCTCAAGAGACTGAGGAGAAAACGTCAATGGAGTGGACATTGGGTTTCTGGTTGTTCATGTGCACATAAAGCAGTAATTGATTGTGACATATAATTGATTGTCTCCTAGCTTCACCTCAGTCACATGATTGACCTTCCTCCCCAACTTTAACTCCAGAACAAAGGTTTCCTTCTACTTTGGCCTCATTAATAGTTCTTTTCATTCAGCAGGTAGAGAGCATGCTAGCTAATCAATCTCCCAGAGCAACCTTTCCCTTTCTCTGTGTGTCAGCGACTGGGGCGCTCCCGGATTGGCTCAATACTCTTTCAATTACATCAAAACCTTCACTAAGTACATAGAGAGCTACTTCACAGCCTGTGTGCTTAGCCTCTAACTACATGTGTCCTGTAATTCACTCAACTTTTACTTACTATAATCTTGGTCCACTCATACAAGCCCACAGTTGGGATCAGCTCCATTCTCCATATCCCATTTTTCTTCTTCCTTGTGTAAAATGTAGATTTCTGTCTATGGGTTCACTATTGGGATTAGTGCTGTTGGAGATACATGGTAAGTGTGTAATATATGTTTATTTCTCAGAGCTTAGGTCTGAGGTTAATTAATAAGTGGAACTTTTCACCCTGTCTTTCTTTGCCTTTCTATTTTTGTTTACCCTTCCCAATTCCAGTGCTAAAAACCTGATTAAGATGTTTCTCTGGATGGTCTTTCCCTCAGTCTCTGTTTCACACTTTGTCTTGGTATCTCCTTCTGTGGGTATTTTGTCCCCCCTTCTACGAAGGACCAGAGTATTCATACTTTGTTCTTCCTTCTTCTTGGGCATCATTTGATATGTGAATTTGTCTTGGGTATTCTGAGCTTCTGGGATAATATCCACTTATCAGTGAGTGCCTACCATGTGTGTTCTTTTGTG
>BDUI01001678.1:11337-21678 GCA_002335545.1 Apodemus speciosus | reverse complement strand
GAATGTCATTCTAGGGTCTTAGTAGGTTTTGTTTCTCTCCAGGCAAAAAGTGTCCCCCCTCCTACCTCTATAAAGGATGCTGGAAGAGAAAGGAATATCTTGTTTCTAGCAAATGATTTGTATGTATACACCAAATCTGAAAGGATGGAGCGAAAGCCTCAGAAGTAAAAGGGRAATTTATTTACTGTAAGCTGTAGTTATAGAACCCACCAGAACAGCCCAAGCAACTGYGGTTTGAGGGGTAGAGCTTGTGAATTTCCCAGCAGAGCCTGCCTCGGCTTTGGGTGGGAAGCTGTGATGAACATTTGAGTGAGAAAATATGCGTGTGAGCTAGAGCATCTGCTTCTATTACTTAGTTTTCAAGAGGACACTGCAAGTCACGGAAATGAGTGGGYTTAATGCTGGAGAGGATCCAGAGGAAGACAGATCGTAAGAAGACAAAGGAATAACAGCTTGGAGAGAGAGCTGTGGGTGAGTCTGAGGGGGTGGTGAAGATTCACCCCAGGGGCCCATAGCCTTCACTGTTCATCTGGAGACAGCCAGTCCTTTGTAAGTAGCTTGAAGACTCATTCAAGATTGAACTAAAGTTTTCCCACTAAAATATTTCAAAATGAGAYGCCCTGGGRGCAACATTTGTGCCTCTGACAACWGTGTCTGAAGGGTGTYCTGTAACCATCAGGCATCAATAGAAGAGGGAACAGAAAGGGAACCAGAATCTAGTACATGACTCTAGATTCAAAGTTGAGTGAAGTGTTACTTCAAGGAGACTGAATTTCAGAGTCAGTGTATTCCCTTAAAGATTTATAAATTATCTGCAGCTAGAAGGAGGAGGGAGGAGTTTGGGTGTTAGGCAAATGTCTAGATAATTTCATAGCTTGAAAAAAATAGAATTTGCATTCTGGTGTCATTGTGATGACTAAGCTTTGTGTGAATACACGTAGGAGCATCTATCCGAATCACAGAGGCAGTGAGGCTTCATTGCCCTTCCCTCTTCATTGGGGGTTAAGATGACAATATGGGATGGAGTGGCGAAGAGGCTAGGATACACCAGGTGAAAGGCCCAGCGTGCTGTGTTGTGATTGTGCTTTTGCTTGGTATATGAACCTCATACTCTGTAACTTTTCATGTTCTATTGGCTAAAGCCTGTGTCCAACCCAGAAGTTCTTCCCCCAACCCTGTTATCTTTGCATATTTACTCAGCACATCTGTTTGTTTTGGAAACTCTAATGTTTATAACTGGCCACCATGAAGCTAAGTCATTAGGTCGACAGCGTGGAATTCAGTTCTCTCATCTCCATTCAACTGGATCCTTCTTCCCTAGAAGATCATTTCGTTTTGTGTCTTGAGAACCTAGTTGCAACTGCCCCTCTCTAGCCATCCTCTCCTTACCCACCTCTCTCTTTGTGGCCCCATCAAAGCATGTAAGTTCTCTGGCCTATGTCCTCAGTACTCTCTTAGATTTATTTAATCTTACCTGGTAAATGAAATTAAATAATAGCTGTTGGCTCATATGGGACTCCAGGTCATATTTCCCTTCTGTTAGTAAATTTTCATTTGTGTAGGTAAAGAGGGATGCAGTAGGATCTGTGCTGAGACGGGGAGGCAAGCGCATCCCTTGCTTGATATCCCCTCATCCATTGAGAGATTTTGTCTACAAAGAGCCTCCGATGTTTGGTTAGAATTTCAAGATTATATAAGGCTCTAGACCAATATAACAAACAAACAAGATGACATGAATCTCGGTCTTGTCTGCACAGTAACCAAATAATTCTCAATAATTCTTGAGATGATGTGATCAATCTGCAGCCCCAGGCAAATCAGCACTGGGTGGAGAAGGATGTCTAGGTGAACCATGTAGCATTAGACAGATGCACTTCTCTTCCCTATTTATTTATTTATTTATTTATTTATTTATTTATTTATTTATTTTGTGCGTGTGTTCATGTGTGTGCACGCTCGCATGCACTTTGTGTGTTAACTTATAGGTGTCAGGTCTATCCTTCTGCTATGTGTGTTCAGGGCTTGAATTAGTCATCAGGCACCTTTCCTTGATGATCTATCCAGACCTAAATTCTGGTTTTGGAGACATCCACTGTATTTGTTACGAGTAATTATGTTTCCTAGAAAATTTGACTTAAAAGCTCCATTCATGATGCTTTTTTGATGGGTTGACTATGTGAGGAGGAACACATGGATCGATACATTTCCAAAATGATACTGATGCTACCTAAACTTCCGAGATTTGTGATGTCTATTAGTGTGTTGAGGACTCTAAGAAGTCCTGTAGGGAAGAGTCTGCTTAAGTTTGTTTAATTCAACATTTCCTTAATGTGTAATTCTTTTGCTCACAACATTCTGGGGACCTAGTTTCCAAATTAGCACAATCATGGAGGATGAGAAGGGTGGTGCATGCTGCTATAGACATCTGCTTCTGCTCTAATTACTGTAGTAGGAAGGGAAGGAGATCAGTTGTATTGCAAGCTACCGTAGGCAGCAGCAGGAACATGCTCATGTTGTTCACTCTGTTACTCATCAAGAATTTACTAAACATCAACAAGGCAAACAAGATGAAATTAGGCATYGGAGAGCACTCCTAAGAGAGTGCAAGTTGGATGCAGAGATAGCTTAACCAGTGCAGTGCTTCTGAGCTTGAGTTCAATCTCCAGAGCRCATGTAAACATGCCTGGCATAGTGGTGCATATCTATGAACTAGGGAAGCAGAGACATGTGTGTGTGTATCCCTGAACTTCCTGGCCATTCAGCCTAGCCCAATCAGCAAATTCAAGATCAAGGAGAAATCCTATTTCAAAATATAATGTGGATGGCTTCTGCAAATGGATACTCAAGGTTGTTCTCTGGCTTCCACACCAAGACACTCATACAAATGTGCACTTGCACACATGTGAACATGTACATGCACTGGAAAAAAATCTTGATCTTTGTCTTGATGTACACAGAAGCATGCTGGGAAATGAAGAGCCCTTAAATGAGTGGAAGATTTTGTAATGGTGCCAGAATCAAATATTATGCTAGGTACATTTTGGGCTATACTGGAGTATGGCTTCTAGGGACTTGCAGGGGAGTTATGGATGGGGAGGACTGATTTTGCTGTTACCTCTGCCACATAACTGGCTGACATCCAGACTCAGAAAAGAAATAACCAAGTACGAGACTCCAAAGGCCTTTCAACTTTTTGAGACCCTTGGACCCTGAAAGCTGCTCTTTGAATCTACCTCCTTTCTTCCCTTCCAGGTCAATGTTTAGTGGATGCTTCTGACATTGACACAGGCAATAGACAGGAGGACCTAGTTATTTCTCTTCTGAAACAAAGCTTAGGAGGTTTCTTTGATAGGTCTAATGCAAAGAACCACATCCTCCTTGAGGAGAAGATGTCTGTCTACATATGTTAAATTTTATTTTCTTATTTTTCCTCTCCCTACCTTCTTACTTCCCTACCTCTCTCTAGATCTGTTAATCATTTCTTTGCTTTTACAATACCAGGGGTGGAACCTAGGCCTTAATTACTGTTAGCTAAACATTCTAATACTAATAAAGTTTTTATTTGGCGAAAAGGTCTTACTTAACTGTCTAACCTGGCTGTGAGTTTATGACCTCCTGAAATCAGTCTTTGGAGCACAGTAAAGATTGCAAATTTGTACCACCAAGCTCATCTTATTCTTGTTTTTCTTACTCTTAAATTTACAGTAATGAACTCACATCCAAGGCAGTGTCTTCAGTCTGTTTCTGTTTTAATCTTTGCACCAGCTCAGTTAGTATAATGACTTCATTTCACAGATGAGAACATGTGGAATGTAATTATAAATTTAAGTCTGAGAATTTTCAGTAAGTTAGATCTTTCCTGTGGTCAAGAACTTGGAATTCATTCATTTGTTTCTCATTCATTCATTCAGATGCTATTATTAAGTGCCTGGTAGGTGCCATGTAGTCTATTTTCTGGGCATCCAGGAGTTGAGGATAATAGACCGTATGGAGTGAGAAGGAGAGATGATGAACAGGGTATATCTCTAGCCTRTTCAGAATATTAGTGAGAAATGAATGATGCTCCAGAAAGGATCTAGAATGTGGTACAGAGTATTGAGATGCGGGGAAGGGCAGTAGGATAAAGCTTAGAGGTGGATGGAAAGGGTAAGACTCACAAGCAAAGCTCATGGGGYAAAGAGCTAGCTTGCCTTGTAGACAGTGGGAAGAAGGATGCTCTTGTCAGAAGCATAGATTGTCCAGATATCCTCTGGTGCATCTGTGCAGGCTCTGTTAGAAAAACAGTGTGACCACTGGTGCTGGAACAAAGGTAATGACCAAGAGGGTAAGGATTCATTAGAAAGGTCCGATAGAGTGGACTCTGCTTACCAGTCAGGGCTCTGATTTGTAGGCTCTATGGAGCAGGAGGCATGGAAGGGCTGTGAGGAGTGGTGTGATGTGATATTTGCTTTAGAGGATTAGGTTGGCCATTTTGTTGAGAATACATGTTAAAGGAGGAAGCTAGGAAATCAAAAACTGCTCACTTCAGGTACTGTTCAAAAAGCATTAGACCATGCTTCCAAATTTCATTGGGTGTACATTAAACTTGGTTAGTTCATTTTCCATATAGCAAAATGAGCATGCTGGGGAAGCCTTGTCGAACACCTATTTGTCTTGGCCAAATTTCTTTCCAGCATCTTGAAGCCATTTATTAGGTAATGTTGGTGCTATAGTCAAAATGAGATTTTCTATAATAGTGACATAAATCCTGGAATTCCAATAGAAGATTGTATTAAACAGGAATGTRTGTAGGGGGGTGGTATACTCCACCTTCRTATCAAAACCAGTATAGTCCTTAGTTTCTAAACTCGGGAGTGATTCRAAGTATTATGTGTCCCATTTCCACTTAAGGGAAGAATATAGGTGAAGAGGAGACTTCCTCCATTAGAGGTGACATAGCTAGTAAATTAGGATGAGCATCATGAATATTTTTGGCAAACAAGGCATGGGAAATGGACACAAAATATTTTTGGTTAGATTATATCCATTGATATTATTATGTCCAGTCTCCAGTCCTGAGACTCATAGGGCAACCTGGAAGAGGAATTTGATGTTGTCATTCTGTAAATCATGCAACCTTGTATTAGCTCGTTTATGGATGCTGAAGTAACTTTATGGACCGTGTTTAAGTTAATCATGAGCAGAAATGGCATTAAAAAGGGTTCTGATTATTTAATTCACTGGTGACATGTATTATTGATGTTTGAAAAGCAGTAGCAACTTTTTGTGGGTTTTGTTCACCCATTTGTTAAGGTTTCATGCAAACTCATTCTCCCCAATCCCCAGCAAATGAAACAAGTCCCTTTCAAATGCCAGGTGACATATTCAAGAAGGCTTTTTGTTATCAGAACACAACTGCCTTGACCAAAGCTAATGCTGTTACTTTGAAATTTCAAGAGTGCTACGTGGCCAAGCTCCTCGGATGAAATAGAGATTGCAGCATTTACTGAAAGATGAATCATGATTCCATCATTTACTTAGGGCTCCGGGCTTGGGAGTGGAAGCACAGCCAAGAGGAGATTGTTCAAAAATGATTAGATTACATCTGAAGGGTTCTTCCCTGTCATATTTGACTGGTCTTTTGACAAAAATTGACTTGTTCCATCATGGGGGTGGGGGGCATGGTCAGAAAAGAACATTCAATTGTCTGTTAGGAATATTTATGTTTGAAGGCTGGAAAGTGAGCCAAAGGGACATGCATGGTAGTCCTTTATTTTGAGGTTGTAGTGAAGAGTTAAGCAAGGTGCTGGAAATGTGTGATTCTATATAACGTATATGAGTGCTTACCTGAAATCCAGCCTCCCTCCTAAGGCAGTGGTTAAGAGTGTATAAATGTTAGTATTCTGTTGCCATCCTCACCACCACAAATCTACAGCCCACTATTTTCCTACCATACATTTCCTAATGATGCTTCTGTTGATAGAAAGCCCCAGTCATTTTTTATTAATGGATGCTGTGACTTCTCTCCACTTTCTTTCCATTGGCACAGCATTTACTGATTAAGGATGCTGGGTGAGTCAGAATATTCCTTGCATAATGCTTGGTTACTTGGAATGGGTACCAGCTCTTCCTTTGTGATAAAGAACAGTGTATATAAACAAGGGTAGGAGATTTTCTTGATGTTCAAGGTCTTTGCTCTCTGCGTTACAGACTATAAATTTCCTGGGCCACATTCTGGATGCTGAACTTTCCTCGAAGTCAACAGTGGTTTTGTCAACAAAAATAAATAAATAACAGCAAGAAAACACCCCATTATTATTTATTACTATTTCTTTTTGACTGCCCTGAAGATAATTTGGTGCATAAAGTATTGAAGAAGTCTCAAGTTTTTCTCATGATTCATTTTCATGCAAATGTTTATCACATTTTGGGCTATTGTTTTCCTCTATCATATATATTTCCGTCGTGCATGGGTAAATCAACATCTTCATCCATATTGCACGTTCAGCGGCTGTAAATTCAGCCTGTATTCTCATTAAATGTTACGAATATGTGATTTTCATTTATGATTTTAGTGGGTGTTTCTGCGATTTTCCACTGCAGCATCTGGCCAGGAAATAGTGTCTGTGAATTAGAATTACTACAACTAATTTTATTTTTCTTTTGTAGACTCACTTCTGTAATTTCCTCCTAGCAAACAGGAGGTAATTTGGATTTCTTTCTCTCTTTAATTCTCAGAGACTCCTGAGCAGACTTTAGGTTTGATTTTGCATACCCTGGTATCTATGGTTTAGAGACAGATGGAAGCAAATTCTGAGTCCTCCCTCCTTCCACACCCACATCCAAGCTATGTGGYGAGTACGAGGGTCTCCTAAGAGACTGTTCAGTACATTTGGCTTCTCTGGCTGTTGCTGTCAGAGCAATCTTTTAAAAATGCAGCTATTATTCTACAGCTCCCTGCTTTAAATGCTCCATATTGTTCTTGGGATAAAGATCAAATTCCTGAGTGTAGCTTATGGAGCTCGGCTTATTCTGGCCTCCATGTGCTTCTCCAGACCCTCATTCCACCCTTTCCCTAGGGAACTGGCTTGGAGGTTGCCAGTCACCATTTTGTTTCCCCTCCAGGTCTTTGTACRTGCTCCTTGCTTCCACTATCCATGCTCTGAATATTTTCTGCTCATCCATGATCTCTCTAGCTAAAGTTCTCGTCTATGAAAGACTTTTTTTTTCTTCCCGTGAATGGAATCTATATCCCCAACCTATCTGACCTTCAGTTTTGGAAATAGCCATCATGCCTGTAATGTTTTCTCACTTCTCATCTCTCCCACCAGACTGCTCTCTAAGGTGAGTGGCGATTGTGCGTGTTATTGCTTTATTCCCAACATCTTGTAACAAATAGGCACTTGGGCATATCACAGCTACATGATATGATACGTGTATATTGATTCCTCCAAGTTCAACCACTGTCCTGAGCTGCTCTTTTTTTTTTTTTTTTAAATTTCCTGTCATTGGATGCATTTCAAACTCTTGCAAGAACATGATGGGATGCTCTTCCTCTGAGGATGCACRGATATGCCTCTTAGATTTGGGATTTTCTYTGTGAAGTTCATTCCTTAAAATCWCATGCTGTCTCCAAAGGTCAGACATACCTTTCTATAATTGGGATGCCTACTAGTAAAGTATACAGGAGATTGAATCACGAGAGCTCTATGGAATTAAATGGTCTTCTAATCCTGGCAAACTCTTAATTTTTCAGCCATTATCTCTCTAGGTCACAAGAGAATATGGGTGTGTGAGACCGGATTAGCATCTCCCCTGTAAATCTGRGACCTTTTGAGCACTTTGTATTATGTTAGCCTACTCTCTTAAATTATGGAAGAGAGAGAAAAAGAGGACAAAATGTGATGGGTTGTGATTCCCAGCAACCCCACCAACCAGCTGTAACTTAGAAAGAAGTAGGAGTGTAGCCTGCCTGAGACACTGCTTCTCTCAGGGATAAGTGGCAATCAAGGACAGTGTTAGGCCACAGTATGAGGACAAMTGGGAAGCAAGAAGGAACAGTGAAAATGATATGCTATACTCTCTAATGATAGTATGTATTTAGTTACACAATAGCCACATTTCTGAAGTGAGTTTAATGTATAGTAAGTGAAAGTGAAGAATTATATTGGCGTCAGTTTCTACTCCATCATGTATGAGAGGAGAGGAGGGGGCAGAAGGGGAACTGAAGATCAACTTGTGCAGTAGAGGATACCAATCAACTATACAGTAATTGGGAATCTCCACTATACTTCATAGAGAAATGGATCTGCCAGTAGCTAACCAGGGATTTTGGATTTGAGGTAMCTTCTCTGCTGGTGAAGGTAAGAAGGTAAGTATGCAGAAACTTCTCAGGTGAGGTTCTAAGGTCTCCTAGAATCCTGATTTCCAGTAGGAGATGAAATTGATAACCMAGARTAAGGAAAGAGAATGTCCTGGTTACCACAGTGTTTGAGTATAGTCAAATCTACGTACTCCTCTTTGTTATATGAACAAGTACATTTACCTCTGTGCTTGATCAGACATGGTTAACCTATGCCATTCATATATCAGAGAATCAGGATTAGCTGAGAGCAAAGCATCCATCTGCTGCATGACTTTTGCTGGGGAGAATTGCACAAATTTCTCTCCATCCCAAACAGGGCACCAAAAAGAATCCACAGGAACAGCCCTCCTCATGTCTTGATTAGTGAACCACTGAGTTTATTGGGATTACACGGCATTTGCAAAGTCACTTTGAGATGTTAGTTGTAGATGTACGAGTATCAGCAAAGCAATTATATCACAAAACATCTATCTCAGTGTGGGTAACTGCTCAGGAAAGCTGTATTCTGTGACCCGTGGCATGACCTATGGGCAGCTGGGCTGTTTGGAGAGCTTTGGTGCATATAATCTTGGGAAGGGACTTGGTGAACCTTGGATGTTTCAGGAGCTTCCTGTAAGTTTTGTTGACTTCCTGAGTCCCGAGGAGCCTCCTGCTAGGAGGAAAAGGCTCAGTTCACAAAGATAGCTGGACAGCACCATCTTTAAAATGTATTAATTCTCACCCACACCCAACTAAAATTATATTTTGTATTTCTTTACAGAAGATGTCCAGACAGGAGATATTGGAAAACATCAAGTTACAGATTCTAAATGCTAAGCTCTTGATGAATTATCATTTTCCCTTAATTTTTCTCATAGATTTAACTTCACATCTTGAGAATTTTTAATACTTTGGGGATTTTAAAAATATATCAGGTGTAAATACTTAAATATGCCTACTTGTTCTACTGCCAGAGYGTTAAATTGGCACAGTATGTCTAAGAGGAAAGTTTTAATAAGTATAAAAAATTTTGTTTTTATGCTTCCATGGATGGATTCGACCCATGAAATTCTATCCTATGGAAACATAAGTTTTTAGAAGCTCTTTTGGCATAAGAAAAATCTGCTGTGCATTGAAAGATAGAGGTCACAAAATGATATGATTCTTAATGAAGCTACACGCTCACAAGAATAGATATGTGTTTGTAACTGAACAGTAAAATCACCTCAAATTGTTCTTCCCTTGACAATGGTATTAGTGCAACRAGAAGGACAAACCATATATTAACTGCCACCTTGTCATACCCCCCCACATACACCATGCAGTTTTCTAAAACCGACTTGAATTCCACAATTTTTCATCGTTGAGAGAAAGCAATCATTATGGCCCAATCMTTCTAGTTAGAGATTTTAGGTTAGAAGTGATTATTTAGTCAAGGGCCAAGCCATTTCCTGGGTGACATTATCTTAGCCTCTACTAAGGTAATTAGGATCATAGTATTTAAGGTGTATACCACTATCCTTTGGTGTGCAAATATTTAGTGAGCTGATTAATAGCATCAGAGTAATTAACAGATCTATCCCTTCCGTTATTTTTCCATTGAATCTGATGAAAACATTAACAGTGTATTCTTCTTAGCAAATTCTGAGCACACAATCTGATGTTCTCTATAGTCCCCTTGATCAACAGTAGGTCTCCAGAACTTCTTCGTCCTATGGGGTGAATTGAAATTTTGTAGACTCTGGCAAACATGTCCCAGCTATCTCATCATCCTAGCTTCAATGTCTGATCCAGACATAGGCAAATAACTACTTTTGATACAGTCAAAAGAAGTGCAGGCTTTTAGTCAATGTTTGTATGGGAGAGACCCATCCTCTCCAGACACCAGTGTATTATCATGTGGTCCAGGTACCACAATCATCAGCCACATAGTTGGAGAAGATTGGAGGAGATTTTGTGACCACAACAGAAGCCAGTGTTATAATGAACATACAGAAGGCAGAACAGAGTGGTGGAAT
>BDUI01001677.1:42535-61227 GCA_002335545.1 Apodemus speciosus | reverse complement strand
CCTGCCTCTGCCTCCCAAGTGCTGGGATTAAAGGTGTGCGCCACCACTGTCCGGCTCCCTCTGGGTTTCTTTACTGTTGATGATTGGTGGCACTGTCACATGCTTCATTTGAAGGCAGTTTCCTTCAAGTCAGTAGGGAGTGTTTACATGGGATGATGGAGACTGTCTGCCTGCTGAGGGATACTTCCAGGCCATGAAGTTTGCTGTGTCCTCACTCACATGGTTTACAACTGCATATCAGCTCTGCTCAAGTGCCACCGGGGCATTGGTGGCATCTAATCATTAGAACAAAGGTTTTAAAGTGCCTATCCCCAGGAGGTGGTGTCCTGGATTGTAATGACATGCCTTGCTTCTTCCCATCCAGGGGCCTTCATGATCCCATTCCTCATCCTCCTGGTGCTGGAGGGCATTCCCTTGCTGCACCTGGAGTTTGCCATCGGACAGAGGCTACGCAAGGGCAGTGTGGGTGTGTGGAGCTCCATCCACCCTGCTCTGAAGGGCGTAGGTATGTGTCAATGCTCCCAGCTGGCCTAGGGTTTACAGGGCTTGTCTAGTTCCTCCTTAGCTTTCCCAATCAGTTCCAGGCTCATGTTCTTCCAGAAGCCCTCTGCAACCTTTCCTTAGAATCCATGGGAGTGTGGGTTATAGCATCTAGGCCAGGTTCATGGTCAACAGGGAACAGACAGGCCAGCAGAGGTCCCCACAGCCCTGGGCACAAGGAAGATCTAGATGCTGGGGGAGAGCACCTGGTCCCACCTTCCTAGAGCAAAAGATTCCAGGGCCAGAAGGGGGAGCTGCTGGTTGCCTCCTCTGACCACTCCTACACACTCAGCTAGTATGCCTAGAGCTGCCACCAGCCTAGGTGTGGTCACTCATTTACAAACTCTAGCTTGGAGGTGGTCCAACCTCCAGCCTCATTAAGAGGACATGGCTCACTGAGAGCTCAGAATGCAAGTGGCGTGGACTCTCCAGCCAGGGAAGAGAAGGTCAGGGTCCATGGACAGAGAGTTCAGATATGTTTATCCCAGAAGCCCAATGGCCCAAACAAAGCCCACACAGTGGCCTCTCCCTGACCTCGAACCCTCCCTGCCCTTGCTCCTTCCTTCCCCCAACTCTCTAGATCTCAACTTTCCCTCCATTCTCTTTCTTTCCACACACATTTGGTTTTTAGTTTTACAATTAAAAAAAAAAAAAGCACTGTACTGATTCATTGCTTACTGCGATCTCTGCTTGCCTCTCACTACTTCTTCACAGAGATTTTCCTGAATCTTCCCACCTGTCTTTGGCTTGGGACTTGCCAAGTAGGTCTCACTGAGGCAGAGCCACCCCCACTGACAGTGTCAAAAAGGCTCTTTGCAAGGGCTCTGGCATTACTTGCCTGGATAAATCTTTTGGGGCCTTGGGTGGAGCAGGTGAGGGTGTAGAGAGCTGGGAACTTGAGCTCACTCTGGGAGAATCCGGTGTTCATATAATGGTAACGCACTTCTAGGTTCAGGCTGTATCTGCTCTTCAGGTTGGGGAGCAGGCATCTCCCAGTGTCCTACCATTTCCCTGGGGTGGGACAGCATAGATAGGTAACCCATGAACTCACCTGCTAGAGATACCAGTATGCCTTGCACAGTGCCATCCCTCCCCACAGGCATCGCCTCCATGTTCGTGTCCTTCATGGTGGGCCTGTACTACAACACCATCATCGCCTGGGTCATGTGGTATTTCTTCAACTCCTTTCAGGAACCTCTGCCATGGAGTGAATGTCCACTGAACCAGAATCAGACAGGTGAGCCACTGGCCCTACACAGTGGAATGCAGATGCTACCCCACCCCCACCTCTGTCTGTCTGACATGATATAGCTTGACGGAGAGTGGAAGAAATGGTTGCTGGCAACTTCTTAGACAGATGGCCATACCTTGTGACCAGATGGCTTCTCATTTTCTAAGAGTTAGGTTCTTAGAGACCAGAGTTAGCAAAAAACTAGAGCAATTTTTTAAAGCATATACCATTTAAAAATTCATGTCTTATGGGCTAGGGAGGTAGCATAGTCAGTTTAAAGTGTTTATTATAGAAGCATGAGGACCTAAGTTCAACCCCCCAGTGCCCACATAAAAAGCCAAGCATGTGTTGCATGTAATACCAGTGAGCTGGGAAAACAGAAACAGGTGGATTCTAGGGTCTTGCTGGCTATCCAGTCTAGTGTAATTAGTGAGTCTAGGTTCCATTGAGAAACTTCATTTCAAAAAAAAAATATATGAACAGCTCCTGAGGAGTGATACTCAAAATTGATCTCTGACTTCAATACATTCACACACTTGAACCTGTACACACACATTAACGTATACTCCATGTACACATATATACACAGATGCAGACATAGGCACATGCACATACACAGAGGCAGAGGGGTGGGGAAATAGAAAGAAGGAAGGAGAGAAAGAGGGGAGAGAGAGAAAGAGAGAGAGAGAGAGAGAGAGAGAGAGAGAGAGAGAGAGAGAGAGAGAGAGAGAGAGAGAGAGAGAGAATCCACAGGTATACCTATTACCTCAACATTTGGGAAGCTGAGGTAAAAGGATTGTTACAGTTTGAAGCCAGCACAATCTACACTGTGTGTTCCGGGCTAGTATGAGCTTCAGTATCAGACCCTCTCACTACAAAACAAAATAGAAATCCACAGTCCAAGAAGAAAGCCTTAAGCAAGATGATTTCCTATGTCATACTGGTCACATGGCTGATATCATCAGAAGATGAGCCAGGAGAAGTGTGCATGTGGCTCTAGGTCACCAAGCATCACTAGCAAGAGTAGAGGTTACAGATCCTTGGTAGAAAACTTTCTAGTTCCCTCCCCTGTGCTCCCTGTGCCTCTGCACAAAGAGACCACACTGCCACAAGTGTCTTTAGTCGCCTGAACCTTCTCAGACCCTTCCCCTATGGAGACAGGCACATGTTTTGCCCATGACCTATGGGACATGTATGGTTCACAGATACACATAGCTGCAGAGGAGTATGAAAGCCTGTTTGGTAACCACTGTCCTGACTACCAGAGTAGCTCTGAGAGCCTCACACAAACCCTTAGGAGTCCATCAAGATGGACCTATTTTGGTCAAAGTCAAGTCCTCCCCAGGATTTTATTTTCTTCTGGTAGGAGAGCCCCTAAGAAACAACTTTCTCAAAGTTGTTTCTTTGAGGAAGAGGTGTTAAGATAATCACACCTTTGGTGGTAAGATAACACAGAATTGGACTGCAGTGTTCATGGGTATGGCCAGAGTCCCAAAGACCATGTTCAGCCTCTTGCAGGGGTAATAGTGAGTTTCTTCCAGGAGTCAGGGAGGAGCTGGTTCTCAGAGGCTTGGGCCCATGTCAGAGCCCAACAGTAACTCTTAGCAGACTTCACATAGGTGAGCACTTATGTACAAATAAGTGTGTACATGCACATGTGCGTCATGTGTGGATACAGATGTGTAGGTGCATTACAAATGTGTGTATGTGAAGCTATATTCATGTGCACAAATTATTCCTGTTGTGAATGCCTGAGACAGAGCCTGGGTTTCCTGCCATTTCCCCAGGCTTATTTCTAGCTTGTCCCCACTTTTGACCCACACCTTGATGTGTGCTCTGGTTCTACAGGCTACGTGGAAGAGTGTGCCAAGAGCTCTTCCGTGGACTACTTCTGGTACCGAGAGACTCTCAACATCTCCACTTCCATCAGTGACTCGGGCTCCATCCAGTGGTGGATCCTGCTCTGCCTGACGTGTGCCTGGAGTGTGCTGTATGTGTGTATTATCCGTGGCATCGAGACTACTGGGAAGGTAGAGTACACAGCTGAGCATGCTACATCCTGAATTTTCCCTTTTTCCTTGTCTGACTTATGCACCCATCCCACACTGTGTCTCTCCCATCCCATTCCTCACAGGCTGTGTACGTCACCTCCACCCTGCCCTATGTTGTACTGACCATCTTTCTCATCCGTGGCTTGACTCTGAAAGGTGCCACCAACGGCATTGTCTTCCTTTTCACACCCAATGTGAGTCTCTGCCATTTACCAGCTGACTACTTCAGGGTTTCAGATCCCAATGAAGAAATCTATGCTTGATTCTCTTGGCTTCAAGATCAGCTCATTTGTATATGATGGCAGTTGACTGATGCCTATCCCAGTGTCCTGGTTGAGAAAGGCCTGGCAAGGGGTTAGCCTATGGGTGGGCCTTTAACACATTTATCCTGGTTGGAAACTCTTGGGTGGCTTGTTTTTTTCTTTGTGTAGAGTGGCATCCACTGCTGGGGAAGGAGATAGCTTCCTCCTCAGTGGGGCCTGCTTCCTGTGGTCACAGCTGAGTCCCTGTATGACAGATCACGGAGCTGAGCAACCCCAACACGTGGCTGGATGCAGGTGCTCAGGTCTTCTACTCCTTCTCACTGGCCTTCGGGGGCCTCATCTCCTTCTCCAGCTACAACTCTGTGCAGTAAGTATGGGGGTGAAGGAATAGGAGCTGTGGGGACTCTAAGAGCACCTTAGTTCTGGAGTCTAGTTTCCCTGTCAGACCATGTAGAACTTTGCTGTATGGTTAAGGAGGGTGTTTTCAAAAGCACATCCCCCAGAACCAGTGTTGGCCAGTGTGACTCTGCAGTTGCCCTCAACCAGCCCTATCTAAGCACAGAGCTATTAGGAATAGAAGGCACTGGCTTTGAGAGGATCTCCCCTTGCTGGATCTTTTGATAATCTCTGCTGCTTGGTCTAGTATGCTTCCTCCTTCACTCCCAACTTGATGGCCACATTGTTCCCAGTCTATCTCAGAACTTCAGGTCCCAGGTATGTTGGTGCCCCCCAAACCCACTCTGGACCCAGGAAAGATCCTGAAAGCTGTGACTCTGACAGCTTTAGACACACATTCCTTTCTGACTTCTTCTGGAAAGTCCCTAAGCGACAAAGAACCCTCCCAAACATTCAGAGAGGATATAGGTGATATTTATTGTTTCCCACAAAGGTGTACGGAACACTAGTCAGGATTGGTGTAACCAGACCTGTCCTCTGTGACCAGTGTTGGTCAGAAGAAAGCAGTGGGATCAGTTGGTGGTTTTTGGTGATAAGCCTAAGGGAGAGCTGGGCAAGGAGTGGATGGAGGTTTCTGGTAGAGCAAGTAGAGCTCCATGGGCTCAGGATAGGCAACCCCATGGAGAGACCGAGGCAGCAGTTAAGGCTGGAGCAGAGGCAGGGCCTGACAATCAGCATGTCTGTTCTGGGAGGTGTGGTTTTCAATAGGCATGACACAGGAACAGTCTGTTCTTAGAGGGCATGGTCTGTGGTCCCTATGGTCTGGGAATGCAGGCCCTTCAAGTGTGTTGAAATTGGGAGGATGGGCAGGTATTCTATTGGACTATGGTCTTTGAGTCACCAACTGATGGGTCTCAGGCTTTGGAAAACCAGTTCTGGTGCTGCAGAAAATGTTCTAGAAGGCAACCCTAGAAGTGACACTGCAGGTAGAGCCCTAGTGGAGCTGTGGGTAAATTATTTTTATGACAGTTTTATTCAGACAGTTTGTATTCTGTGCAGTTCATCCACACTAGCCTACATGAATTCATTCACATGAATCCAATGGCTGTAGCACATTCACACTATGTCCATTTAGTTCTAGAACATTCTCATGAGCAGGCACTCCTGAACTCCCAGGTCCCCTGGTAGCACTTCCCTACCGTGTCTCTGCTTTGTCTGCTTGAGTATTTCCTGTGGGTAGAACTGGAGGTGTGGAGCCTTTGGCATCTGGTTTCTCACTGACATGATGCTTCCCTGATGTAGAGTGTGTTGGTGCTACAGTCCGGTGTGGCTGGCTGACCACCTTCTGTGAGGACAGTCTAAATGTGCTTGCCCATCCACCTGCTGGGACTTTGGCTTCTTTTGCTTTTATAATTGTGAATGGTGCTTGCCACACATGTGCTGTTGCCGTGTTCTGGGGTACACCTGGGAGGAGACCTGTCATCATGCCACTCCATGATTAGCTGTCTAAGGACCCACACCTGCTCTCCATGGCACTGTGTGATTACAAGTTCCCTCCAACTGTGGCCTCAGTTTCCCTTTGTTGTCAACTTTTGTAATTATCTGTGTTTTGGGAGTACCCTTCCTTCCAGGTAGCACTGTGCTGCAGTGTGACATGCACTTATCTGACAGTTGTGTGCTCTGCTTTTGACCCAGCATGGGACAGCATAATGTTGGGAGTTGGGGTTCAAAGACTGGGATTAGGGTATGTTCAAGCTTTTTCATCTCCAGATGGAATTTCAAAGGTTTCAATCGGGAAGTCAGTGTGGTCATAGAGGGCTGAGGGTGAGTAAGGGCCAAAGAGTTGGGTCAGCCCCTGATCTGTGGCCACACCTTCCATGTCCCTGAGAGTCAGGAACATGCAGATCTGTGCTGCCTCTTTACATAAACCTGAGTCTCTCAGCTGGTCAGAAACACATCTGGAACCTGACACTAGAACATTCCATTCTGTGCTGTGGGTGAGCATACATCCTTCTGAGGGGCATAGACATTGCAAGGGCAGATGTTCAGAATGGTCCTACCCTGCCTCAAATGCCAGGCAGGCTGTCCAAGTCCCATTTGGAAAATTCTAGAATCTCTTTTCCTCCTTTTTATTTCAGGCAGGTAGCCCACCCAGCTCTGGGGTTCTCCCAGGCCTGGGGGCCTATAAACTGAATTGCTTTTTATAAATACTAATCCAAATTGCTCTTACAAACAAAACCCTATGGCATAAATAGTAAAACCTCATCTTTAGAGAAGCCTGGGTTGGGAGAGAGGCTTCAAGCAGTAGAGAACCTGGTTCAGCCTCTTTCTCTTGGCCATGAGGACCTGTGCATCTTTTAGTGTAAGGTCTAGGCCTGTCCCTTTTGTGAGGCTGACTGCTTGCCTGAGGTTTGATTATAGGAATCTCCAACTCTTGGCATCCTGGGCTTTCAGAGCACCTCCATGTTCTCTGAATGTCTATGTTTGGGAGGACTGGAACATGGTGAAGACATCAGCTTGGTTTAGGGTCAGGACACAGCCCTCTAGTCACCCTGAATCCTCAGTGGCCACATGTGGCCACATAGCAGGTACTGGGTTCTCCTATATCACATTAGCCTTTTGCTGACTGATGAGCACCCAGGAGTCCAGCCTTAGATCTGAACACACTGGACCTGCTGTTCTGCATGCTGACTTTCAGTAGGTAGGGGTGGGGTATGGACCTTGTGAATCAGTTGTGCTATCCTGGGGTGACATTCCTCTCATCCTCAGCAATAATTGTGAGATGGATTCTGTGATCGTATCCATCATCAATGGCTTCACATCTGTGTATGCAGCCACCGTGGTCTACTCCATCATTGGCTTCCGAGCCACTGAGCGCTTTGATGACTGTGTCAACACGTGAGTTGCCACCCTAGCATTTGGGGCTGTGTTCAGAGGGTATGCACATAGACCCCTCTCCTCTTGGCCCTACCAACCCTTGCCAGTTCAGCCTTTGAGCAGCTCCTGCCTAGGACACACAGCAGCCCTTTTAATCCCTTCCAGGAACATCCTGACCCTCATCAATGCATTCGACCTGCCCGAGGGCAATGTGACTTCAGAGAACTTTGAGGCCTATCAACAGTGGTGCAATGACACCTATCATGAGGCCTATGCACAGCTGAAGTTTCAGACCTGTGACATTAACACCTTCCTTTCTGAGGTAGGTGCATCGATCTCCATGTTACAGAGGCCTCTTGTGTGGGGAGGGGGAGAATATCCTCTTTTGGTCTTTTCGAGTCATACAGAGAGGCTTTGTACAGTCAGCATCTTGCCCTCCAAAAGTGGCAGGAGTTAAAAACCAGGCAGAAAGAAGGAGTCACTATTTACCCATCAGGACTCTCCCCTCTTGATTCCTCCAGCCTCTCAAATCAATTAAACAAAACACCACCTTCTCCTCCCTTTGGCCCTTCCCCTGTCCCCCTCCATCCTCAGATCCATTGCCTCTTTTTCTATGATTGTTACCTCCATATATACACATATATGCCTAGCTATATGAACACAGCCTGCTGAGCCCATTTACCATGGCTTGTATGTGTATTGTTACAGGGTTGATCACTTGGTATTGGATAACCAGTGATAGGACTTTTCTTTGGGAATTCTATTTTCCTGTTCTCAGCATTTCCTAGTTGCCCATAGTTCTTTGTATAGGGATGCCTTCCTCCTTTCCCCCCTTCCCTCAGTGAGATTTATAGTCTCCACCACCTCATTATCATGTCTGCTGCTGTTATTCTTCTTCAGGTTTTGTTTAGGCAGGTGTTATAAATTTGAGGTGTTAGGTTTGTTGCTTCCTTGTCATAAAAAAACCACGATACCACACTGTTTACTTGATCCTTGACCTCTTACAATCTTTCTGTCCCCTCCTTCATAATGTTCCCTGGACCTTGGGTACAGAGTTGTATTATAGATACATCCATTGAGGATGGGCACACCAAGATCTGTTGTTTTCTACATTTTGGCTGATTGTCATTTTCTGTTAATAGTTTCTAGCTGATTCAAAGAGAAGTTTCAATGAGGGGTGAGGACTGCACTTATCTGTGGGTATAAGGACAGACATACAGCATGCAGTTAGGGATTATGCTGGTTTATTAAAGTAGTTCAAATTCTTCTTTTGGATCCATGACCTCAACATTCCAGGGAGTTGGCTTGCTCCAGTGCCAGGCAAAATTTTGCTCCTTTTGAGTGGGCCTTAGGTTCAGTTAAATGTTGATGCCAAGATACTAAATCCACTGTTGAACTTTCAGGTATCATTGTTATAGTTCACAGATGAGGAGGACTATTGTTTTGCTTCCCTCCCTTGGCAGCTTGCTCAATACCATAAGTACTATGAAAGCTAGTCCTTGGGGAGGAGGTTTTCATATCATTTTCAGCTAAATTCTTCAGAGTCCTGCGTCCAAAGTGCATGGTGTCCATTGCTAAAATGGAGACTTAACCTTTAGTCTCTGGGGAAACAATTAAGGGCAACAGCAATAGCTGACTCAAGAGGGAGGAAAGCAACAGAAAGCTGAGACAATCTTATGTTGTGTACAGGGTGTGGAGGGTACAGGCCTGGCCTTCATTGTTTTCACTGAAGCCATCACAAAGATGCCAGTGTCCCCACTGTGGTCGGTGCTCTTCTTTATCATGCTCTTCTGCCTGGGCCTCTCCTCCATGTTTGGGAACATGGAGGGTGTGGTGGTACCCCTTCAGGACCTCAATATCACCCCTAAGAAGTGGCCCAAAGAACTGATGACAGGTATGTGTGAAGCTTACCATCTAAGGGAGACAGACTTGTGCTCCTCATGACAATGGTGGGTGCAGCCCTGGGTTGAGCAGCCTTGTAGCCACAACTCTGCTCCCTGTCTGGCCACAGGCCTCATCTGTTTGGGGACCTATCTCATCGCCTTCATTTTCACACTGAATTCTGGCCAGTACTGGCTCTCCCTCCTGGACAGCTATGCTGGCTCCATCCCTCTGCTAATCATCGCCTTTTGTGAGATGTTTTCCGTCGTCTACGTGTATGGAGTTGACAGGTAAGAAGGGTAACTCTGTGGCAACATGCCATCTTTATCAGAAAAGCTGAGTCACAGAATCTCTGATAAGCTGAGCCAGCTAAGTAGGCATCAGGTAAGTAGGCATCCCACGGCACAAAACTTTCACTATTGTGCAAGAGAGGGGAGACATTCTTTGTAAGAGTGGGCTGGCATTGGCTTAGTCCTGGCACTTGGTCCAAGAGGTGGAGAGAGGTCAGAGGATGAAGGGTTAGCCTTGCTGAAGTGGTGCCTTCTTTCTTATTAGACATGATCTAAACAGTACATATACTCCCATTGGCCCCTGCTACCTGTCCAAGAACAGGAATTTGCAGGTGTACTAGAAACTGACATATAGTAACTTTGGGTGTCAGAGAAAGAAAATACAAGTGAAAATTCAAACACACTTCATTACACAAACTATATATACATATATACATACACATATACATCATATACATACACATACACATGCACATACATACATACATACGTACATACATACATATACATGATCTTCAGTCTGGAGGCCCAGAAGCAGCACTGGGTCTAGAACAGAAGCAGGGAGAAGGTAGGAAGTGAGGAGGGGGAGGGGAGACATGCAAGGTGGCAGGACTTGGGCTTTGTAGGACATGGACATCACACATCCTGAGGCAAGATGGAGCTCAATGCCCTTCATCCACTTGGTGGCTATCTACATCAGAAGTACTTCTTCTAGAGGGAAGGGAGCCTCATCAGCTTTCTAGAACTCAAGCACAGAAAGGCATAGAGAACCACCATTAAGGGTCACCTCCAACTGTCAGTTTGACTCAACATTTCAAGGCATCATTGCCATTGCTGGACAGGAGTCCAGGAAGCTACATCTTCCAAAGAAGCTGTATCATGATCCCTGTAAAATGATCTATGAAGATCCACTAAAATTAAGTTGGCTCTAGCCCTTTGCTAGAGATTCTATTCTGGAAAACCTTTATCAAGTCTCTGAAAAGTGCTAGGCCACAGGGGACATGGGCAAGGTCACACCAGCATGAGTGGGGACAAGACTCTAAGCCTGAGGAAGCAACACAGAGGCTGAGGAGCACAAATTTTTGTGACTTTTGTGATGCTAAGAGGCATCGATAAGGAGTGTATCAGCTGATTCCTGGAGTGGCTGCAGCTAGCACATGCACAGTGGTCTGAATTCCACACCACTGTGAGTAGCACTGGGAAAGTCATTGCCCAAAGATGTGAAGAAAGGAAGTCACATAACTAGTGATAGGCTCGATGTCAGTTACTTAAAGATTATCACTGAGCCTGCATCTAAGCCCTAGAGTCTGCTGGGGCCCCAGACAAATCACCAGTAGTTCTGTATGCCTCATTGTGATCACAACAAATCTCTATGATGAACGAGTTCTGCCAGAGTTGCCTTTGAGCAGGCCAGGAAATGGCGTGCATCACCGAACTTCAGTTGATGTTGCTCACATGAGGGCTGCTGAATCTTGTGTGAGTTGAAAGGAGCAAAGTCTAATGCCCCCTGCCATCATTGTCACATGACAGGAAGTAGGTGAGGATATGAGACTTCATATGCATTCATAGCAGTGCTGTGGGGATTCCAAGACAGTCAGATGGCAGCAGGTGACAGTGTCAACCTGGGTCTGCAAAATTAGAGAAAATTATCAAGGGAAGGCTAAGGCACAACACCCCAAGATGATAGCTACTGTCTAGGTATAGAAAGTCTACGAGTCTTTGGCCTTCATGACCTACCAGCGACTCTACCCTCTGGCCTCTGCTGCAGGTTCAACAAGGACATCGAGTTCATGATCGGCCATAAGCCCAACATCTTCTGGCAAGTCACGTGGAGAGTGGTCAGTCCGCTGATCATGCTGGTCATCTTCCTCTTCTTTTTTGTGATTGAGGTCAACAAAAGGCTCACGTATAGCATCTGGGACCCTGACTATGTGAGTGCCCAGGCAATATGATGAGCTCAATGGGGAGGAAGGAGAACTGTCAGGGAAAAAGGCAGGAAGTGGGGCAGAAGGGCAGAAGAAGGGATCCAATGGGAGAAACAGAAGGTGACATCATGGTGGTGGCAGGCATTTTCCACATTTTACCTGTGGTTCTCTCCCCAGGATGAGTTCCCGAAATCTCAGAAGGTTCCATACCCCAACTGGGTGTATGCAGTCGTGGTCATTGTGGCTGGAGTACCCTGCCTCACCATCCCCTGCTTTGCCATCTACAAGCTCATCAGAAACTGTTGCCAAAAGTCTGGTGACCAACATGGGCTRGTCAATACGCTGTCCACAGCCTCTGTGAATGGGGACCTTAAGAACTGAATGGGCCTAGTCTTCATAAGGCAGAAGATGGTGTGTGGAGGAAGCAAATGCAGGAACCATGGGGAAAGTAGGCTGTAATATGTGTGAATGTGTGAGTACACATACATGTATTCATGTCACACAGATGTGTACACTAGTGTTACACAAACATGTGGGGGACACAGACATGTTTATGTGTATATACCAGTTTTATACATGTGTGTATATAGATTACATGTAACACATGTGTACCTAAGTGTATATGCATGTGCGAGTTTATGTACACATGATGAGCATATGTTTGTGTCTATATTCCAAGGAGGGCATATTTATGCACACATGTATATATGCACACACATGTTATCTAGATGTATATATATGCTCACATGTTAACACATATATGTGCACACATGTGTATACATATATTGTATATTGATGGAATCTATTGATATGTGTATATGGAATCTATGACATGTATAAGCATGCACTCATAAACTTATTATATATGTATGTCTGCATGTGTGTATCTTCACAAGTGAATTTTGTGTTGTATGTGTATGTACATGCCCATGTTCATTTATGTTTGTTCATTGCAAATAGGTATCTGCACATGCCTATGCTACCTTTGTACACATGACACACGTGTGAAAATATTTTTACATGCTCTTGATGGAAGTGCCTACCACTCTGGCCTAGTTGTCCTCTGCTTATCCTCACTATAGGGCATGGACAACAGCCTGGGGACAAACATAGCTCAGGACCTACCTTTCCCTGAAAGATCCTGGCAAAGAGCCAAAAGTGAATATGTGGAGGGCCCAGTCTGGTCTCCTTCCCTGTGAGTGAAAGGTAGGAGGTGAGGATGTACTGCTAGCCTGGCCCCTAGGAATGTCGCCACTACCCACTCCCAGGCAGCCCTCTGCCCCTTGCTGTGAAGGCTGGATTGAGGCTCTTTTGCTCTTTAAGGAGAAGCATAGGAAGCTGGTGGATTGGCTAGGCTGAGAAGACTTGTCTCAGTCGGACCTGATACACCCTGACTTCCTGCAAGCCTGCTTAATCATTGGTCTCTGAGCAGGCTGCTGAGCAGCCAAGCTGACCTTCCCTTCTCTTCTGAAGCAGGGGCCACTCTGTGCACTTCTGAAGAGGGCATGAGCTTGTAAATCTTTAGCCAAATGTTGGAAAAGGAGGGTTACAGGGTAACTCAGCTGTGGCCACTGCTGTTGAGAACAATCCAAGGGAAATGGTCACCCCAGTGACTGAAGCCTGGAAATCTTCAGTCCTGTGGCAGTCAGTGAAGCCAGGGAGGGCTATGTCTGCCTCTCCACCCAACAGGCTGGTGGTTCCTGGGTTCACATCTACCCTTAGCCACAGGTACCTGGGTCTTGGGATGTTTGGTACAAGCTACTGTCCTCTTATTTCCATGGGAAAGCCTAAATTTAAGTTAAATTGAACTTTCTGAGAATCCTCATAAAAAGCGGTAAGAAACTGTGGTGGGCCCTGATGTCATGTTCTTCCTACTTGGTAACAGCAGCCACATTTCATCTACCACAAGCTRCAGTCCTGTTATACCCTTCTATACATACTGATCCCCTGAGTACCATCACCTCAAGAACCATACAGAGGCACAAGATGGGGGTTGGCCGAGGGGGATTATGAAGTCTCACACTATGCTGCTGGTATTTATAGCCATCAATATATGCCCTGTTGCGTGCATAATGGAGATTCCTTTCTGGTCCTGTGTGGTCTGGCTGGAGGCCAAGCAAATTCTCTGCAATCTGTGGTCCATGCCTTATGTTTAGGCCTCGAGTCTCTGTGTGACAGAAATCTAGGTTGGTTGTTGGGTCTAAACTGCATCTCTCTCACTCAATAAAGCACTCCTATGTAATGTTCTTGGATTAAGAGTCATTGCTCAGGAATAGAAGGTTGGACCTGGCCCATGGCAGACACCAAGAACTTGCTGGGATGCCGTGGTCAGCAAGTCCAGTCCTATGTCTCAGACAGTTGTGGATTTCTCTGAAGAGGTCCCTATAGCCCAGAGGGATAGACTAAGACTAAGGCAGTGAAAGTGTAGTCTTATACATTCTGCTGCCTGCTGGCAGGTGACCAGCAGGTCTTTGGACTTGGGACACAGGGGTTGCATGGGAATAAGGTCAGCAGAAACAGAGGTGGAGAGATGGGGGAAAGCAGGATGACAGAAACACAGAAACGTGTCCAGCATATGGGTAACTACAAGAGGTACCTCCCCTACCCAAGATACTCCTCCATACCCTCCATTTCCCTTCATTTCCTGCCTCTTCTGTTTTTGTTTGTTTGTTTGTTTGTTTGTTTGTTTTTCGAGACAGGGTTTCTCTGTGTAGCCCTGACTATCGTGGAACTCACTCTGTAGAACAGGCTAGTCTTGAACTCAGAAATCCGCCTGCCTCCCAAGTGCTGGGAATACAGGCATGCGCCACCACTGCCCGGCATTTCCTGCCTCTTCTCAAGCCTTTACTYACTTTTACCGTCATGCTCAAAATAGGATTTCCTATAGAGCTTCTGCAATGTACATATTTGGAATTGTGGCTGCATAGTTGACACAGCAGTTGACAGAGAGGGAGGATGAGAATTATAGGTTCAAGGGCTTAAGATGCTCTTAGCCTGTCTCCAGGGAGAAGCATCATGAGGGAGGAGTCTCAGGATCACAAACATGCATGGTAGCATCACTCTGTCCTTCCCAGCTACCCCAGACAACAGTGAGGTCACTAGTACAGAGGATGAAGTTGGGAAGAAGCCCCTAAAATCCCAGCACATGAGGAAGCAGCTTTCTGTGCCCATTCCCCAAAACCTTGTTCATAGATGGCTGTGAGCTATTCTTAGCCAGGGTCTTCTCGGCTGTGCAAGGGTCTGGAGCAGGTGTAGCCTGGGGGTTCAGGAGGGTTTTTTCTTGAAAAATTCAAACCATGGAGGTTTAGAACTAGCCATGAAACCCATAGACAGATACCTGAAAAATAAGTGTGCTTGAAGATTAACCATATGGTAGGCACCTTCTGACTCCATGTCTCAAGAGAAATAAAGACCATGTCCAGCACGCATACAAAGCCAAGGTCAGCTCCTCATTGCAGCAGTACCTGTGACAGCCCAACAGGACCAGTGCAGTGGCTGTGTGATTTGGACAGTTGTATGCACTCTGAGCAAAACATACTGCTCAGTAGGAGAACCCAAAGAACTCCAGGCTGTACTGGGCAAAGGCAACAGGTGTAGGCTGTTACAGAATCTTCATGAGAGAAGACTGCAGACATTTTGATCTACTAGGCCTCTGGGGTGGATGGGCAACACAGAAAGAACAGCAGGGGGCCTGACACAATGTTTTGAACCTTAACACCTGTGTCCACATGCTGCCATGAGCTTCAAGGTATTATTACCTGGAGGAAGAGAACAGTTTGGGGAATGCTCTACTGACTCTTATGGAAAGTGAACGTATACTACTTACATCACAGGCTTAGTTCCAGAATAAACAGGTTTTAGAGGCCAACTGAACTTCCCACTCTGGGAGTCCTGCAGGTCCCAGGGGGCATCTGGCCTATATTGAGTGTGGTGCTAGAAGGCTCTGCTACTCACTGATCACATGGTACAGAAAACCACAGGTAGGCCAGTAGATGCGGGTGTTGAAGATGGACTCTGCAGTAGGCCAGAACTTGATGTCAGTTATTAATTAACTGGGCTACTTTAAATAAATGGAGAAATGACTCAAGGAGGGGCTGACTGCTTTAGCTTCCTCGGAGGGCCTTCTAGACTAGTGTGCTGCAAAGTGCCCACTGTTGTACACCCAGCTTTCCCAGCCATACTCAGGGTGACTGTTCAGCGGGGCACAGGATTCAGGGATGGACCCACTTGTGGATACCGAGGATGAGAGACCCAAGTGGGACAACAAACTCCAGTATCTCCTGAGCTGCATCGGTTTTGCCGTGGGGCTGGGGAACATATGGAGGTTCCCCTACCTGTGCCAGACCCATGGGGGAGGTAAGCTGCCTGCTTCACACCATGCCCTCTCCACAACATTTCCTTCCATTGAGTCGCAACTTTCTCTTCTTGGAAATTTTAATTTGCGTTTGTCCAAAGAATAGCTTAGTGTCTTTGAGTCCCATCCTGGTATCCAATCTTCTGTGATCTTGAGTAAGGGTAGACTATTCCACCGTTGCTGCCTGCTACATCATGCCTTTGTTCTGGTTGCAAGCAACAGCCTCTGGGTTTCCCATCATCACCTTGGTGTCTAGCTGGACTCWGAGCTGATTTCTTCCTGGTTCTTCGCATAATGTTATAGCTAGAGCTGCTTGGCTTCACCAGTGATTCACCCCAAGGCAGCAGCTCTTCCTGAGAGTGCAGAGGTTCTGCAGGGCATCTAGTACTATGAACACTTTTTTGTTGACCATTAAACTGTCTCCTTCTGAGAGCCTATTACTTAGTAAAGGAGTCAAGTCCCCCCTCCATACACACACAGAGCCTCCTCTCAAGCACTTTTCTCTTCATACAGCCACAAACTCATGGCACTCACACTGATAACTCCATACTGAGGGTGCAGGAGACATATAGGCTGTGCTATTTTGAGAGCTAACATGGAGCATCTCCCAATCTTGTCCCAAGGTGTCAGGACAGTTGTGACTTTGTGGGGCCAGACTGGGATACCAGGCTGACTTGTTACTCGGATTTCTCAGCTTCTCTAATTTCTGGAGTTCCCAGGCTGCACAGGTCTGTCTTCCCACTCCATGGTGTCTCTGCATTGGTTGCAACTACATGGGGAGCCACATTTTCAGGGACCATGGTTCTAAACTCACTGCCTAGAAGCAGAAAGGGGTGTGAGCTCGTGGGCCTGGCTGTTCTGATTGGGGAGAAAGACAGAGAAAACTGGTGGAAAAGTGTGTGCATGGTGTGGGTGGAGCAGACCCTACTACCTCCCTGGGTCAAGGGCAGATAGAACAGACAGTCATACCATCTGATAAGAAAGCTCTTCCAAGATTTATGGTATGTTGACCCTTTTGAAATTCAGACAAACAGGACCAAGGAGAAGGCAGTAGGACTTCTGTCAATTCATAGGGGTTTCCATCACACTAGGCTGGGGCTAGGCACCTTTGCCTTGAATCTTCCCCAATCAGGCCTCCTAGGGCATTTCAGTAATGCCTTGGAAGGCTGAGACAGGAACACTGTGGATTCCAGAGATAGCCTGGGATATGTAGTCTATACTGAATGTGTGTGAATGTGTATGTATGTATGTATGTATGTATGTATGTATGTATATCTGCACAGGCCAGTTGACAGCCTCAGCTGATGTTTATTAACCTCATTTTTGATACACTATCTTTTAGTGGCCTGAACTTTACCAAGTAGGCAATGGCTAGCTGTCCAGCAAACTACAAAAGATCTGCCTATTTCTCTCTTCCCAGAGCTTAGATTACAAATGTCYTTAACATGACCAGCCTTTTTACGTGGATTCTGGGAATTGAACTCAGATCCTCATGCTTGCAAGATGAGCACTTTAACAGACAGACAAGTTACTACCTTAAAAAAATAGCAAAAAAGGCCCTAATATTTGGGTGGGCTCCCCATGTCACTCCTGAGGCCTCTGCTGCCCTTCTTTCTGGTAATGTCAAACTACATGCTGGGAACATGCACTTCGTCTAAACTGTTCTGAGCACAACCTAATGTGTCATTTCATTGACCACACTGATATGCTATGGGAATCTGGGAGCTGGTCTCACCCTGTGTCTTTGCAGGGGCCTTCCTCATCCCCTATTTCATTGCCCTGGTCTTTGAGGGGATCCCACTTTTCTACATCGAGCTTGCCATTGGCCAGCGGCTACGGAGGGGAAGCATTGGAGTGTGGAAGACCATCTCCCCCTACCTCGGTGGAGTAGGTATGCTTCCTTCCCATACCATGCCATCTGCTTAGATCTCTTGGGGACCTCTTAATTGTGTTGCGGGGGCACAYCTATGGTGAGAGACACGGYGGGCATAGGAAAACAGGGTGAAGGTTATTGGAAAGACAGAAGCTATGGTGGCCGGCCATATTTAAGGGAAAGGATCCACTCATTCCCTACCTGGTTCTGGGTGCACTACCATGCCTGCAGGCCTGGGCTGCTTCTCAGTGTCCTTCCTGATCAGCCTGTACTACAACACCGTTCTCCTGTGGGTCCTATGGTTCTTCCTCAACTCCTTCCAACACCCGCTGCCCTGGAGCACCTGTCCATTGGATCTCAACAGAACAGGTGAGAGCCAATTGGGATGTGGAGGTYCTATGGGCAGCCCTGGGACAGATGCAAATCAAACTACAGGGCACATAGTTAGGTCTCTCCACTGCAGGGCACATTTGAAATCCAGTCCTTCACCTCCATTCTTGGCCTCTGGTTATCTRTTGAATCCAGAGCCATCTGGACAGATTGGTTCATAGAGGCACCTAATCTCTTGCAGAGTTCTCCATCTTAGCCTTGGGCCCAAAGAAAAACAGGAAAGGGCTCCTGGAGATGAAGGAGATAAATAAGTTGGCAAAATGCTTGCCTCACAAGCATGAGGATCTGAATTTGATCCCCAGAGTTTGTCTTGTATGTTGTGGTACATGCTTATATTCCCAGTATTGGATAGGTAGAAAAAGAAATATCCCTGAGGTGCACTGGCCAGACAACCTACCCTAATTGGTGAATATCAGGATAATGAAAGACCCTGTCTCAAAGATGGATGACATTTCTAAGGATGATACCCAAAGTTATCCTTTACCCTCCATGCAAACATGTGCACAACACACACACACACACACACACACACACACACACACACACACACACACACACATGACTCTTGAGCCCCAAAGGGAGGCAGTAAAGACAGCCCAGGTAGGCCTTTCAAGGGCAGCT
>BDUI01001676.1:53773-65000 GCA_002335545.1 Apodemus speciosus | reverse complement strand
ATATTTTCATCAAAGAAAATAAATATTAGCAATATTTAAATTGAATGTGAAGATGGGAAATTAAAATGTAAATATCTGTAAAAAATAATTTTAAATGCATTTTATGTTTCACACATGAAATTGTAAGTTCCACATTCCACATGTCAGACAACCCCTATACAATAAATACCAGATAAGCATTAGAACATTTCCAAATCATTCTGCCAAAAAGTTCATAGCAATAAATATCTATTAATTCATCTTTTCCTTTTTGTTTTTCGTTTCTTCCCTTTTATGTGTCAAAGTCAGCCACAATGATTCTGTGCTTCTTAGAGTGCTTTCATTGGTACTTTGTACATTTCACCATTGGCATCTTCAGCATTCTTTTAGGCCTCTTTCCACTTTATAAAGTTATCAAACTATTGGTTTTGCTCCCTCATGCAATGCTAATAAGTAATCCATCTCTTTTTGTAAGCCTTTAGAAATGCCAAGTAATTATTTACAACTCTTCACCCCTGCAGGGACTTTGTAAAGAAATCAACCAGATGGTGTGAAGTACATTTAGACAGTTCAATGCTGGGCTAAGTGATGTAAGGAATGTCTTAAAGCCTTTGTGAACTCAG
Source organism: Apodemus speciosus (assembly GCA_002335545.1). Taxonomy (NCBI): domain Eukaryota; kingdom Metazoa; phylum Chordata; class Mammalia; order Rodentia; family Muridae; genus Apodemus; species Apodemus speciosus. The sequence continues at coordinate 64,398 of BDUI01001676.1, read as the reverse complement.
AATATGCAATACCCATGAAGAAATGGATAAAGAAATAAGAAAGGATCCTAAAGTTGAGTCACCTATACCCTAAAATTCTATAAAGAAGAGCTGTGTGAATAATTATATCATGCATTTATGGGACACAGTGATCTACCAGAACTTTGTAAAATGCATATGTTTTATATTTTAGAAAAAAGAGACAGAGACTCACACATTATTATGTATACTTGTAAAAACTCTTCTCTTCTTTGTTAAGATAATTCATTTAAAACAAAATATTTCAGTGAAACTATCATAACATTTCCTTTGAAAGGTGTCAATAATATATTTTTTACTTTTCAAGCACAATGTTAAAAAGACCCTCCTTTGAAACCAATCTTTATTGTTGTAGCATTAAATAGATACAATGACATGTAAATGAACATATTTGGCTGTGTTTATTATCAGTTCATGCACCATTTAAATATCTCAATCTTCTCACATTGTTATATATCATTTATTTACTGTTTTCAACTATTTACAAAATGTAAAAGTCACTTTCAGCTTGACAGCTGTACAGTAACACAAAGTGATGCAGACATGGACCATAGGTTATTGTTTGATGTCCCGTTTTAAAGAATGTCAAGATTTATGTGGATAAAATAAATTTTTCTACCTATAGTTCCAAAGTATTCTAGCTTTGAATAAATTCTTAATACTAACTAAAATTTGTTTGTACTATTAGATATTTGTAAGTCTAACAATAATTTTTCTTAGTTCGTTACACTTAGTGCAGCTTCTATATTTGTTACCTAGAATATTTTACACCCACTATGAAGTTGAATATTTTTGTGAATATTTCTAAAACTATTATTCAACAACAGAGAGCTGCAACTTCTATTTTCAATTAAATAACTGATAATTCAAATAATTATGGATAATTAGCTTTAAATTCAAATTATTAAATAAAATGTTAAAAGAAATTTTCAGTTGTAGAATTAGTTTAATGCTACAATATTTGCTTAGCCTTGTGCAAACTGTGGAATAACTCCCTAATGTAAAACACACACACACACACACACACACACACACACACACACACAAACATACACAAACAAACACAAAGAAAGGGAGATGCATACACTTTATTATTTATTGGTCTGCACATTTGAAACATTTACTGAAGAACTATATTTAGCCATAGATCTTCAGTTAAAATGTTCACCATAATTATGTCATGATGTGCTAAAGTTTTATTGTCATAAAATATTGAGCCAATTTTAAGGTATAGGCTTATATATAATTATGATTAATTATATAAAAATAATCAAACTATATGAATACTATATGAACAATATTATTATTGATAATAAAGATATTCTATTGATCTAGACTATGCGAAATATACACTGGATTAAAAACAAAGTAAGAAAATGTAAAAAACATCTAACTTGTCTTACTATATTTTCTAGTGTAAGTGGTTCTTATATAGTGTTTATCCTTTCTGTGTTTCTTTCTGGTTTTCTACATGGTATTTGAATTATATATGTCTATTTTGAGATAAATTATTACAAAATTAGTGGATTAAGCAATCCATATATATTACCTCAGCTTTTTAAGCTGAAAAGTTCAAACACAGATTATGTGAATTTTCTGCTTGTGGTTTTTTAAAAACTACGTTATGAAGAGAACCCAGAATATGGAATTGGCAAAAAGACAGAAATATAGACAAATGGAATAAAATAAAAGATCCATACACAAGTGTACAGAACAATGGTCATCTAGTATTTGACAAAGATGTAAAACACCATACACTAATGAAAAAAAATCTTCAACAAATGAAAGCAGAATGTCCAGAAGCAGAAGAATGAAAATCGATCCATATTAATTATCTTGCACTAAAATTAGCTTCGTGTTGATCAAACGTCTTAATTTGAAATACAAAACTCTAAAACAACTAGAAGAAAATATAGGCAGACACCTGTAAGATATTAACTTAGGGAAGGACATTCTGAATAGGACTTCATTTGCCCAGGAATCAAAACCCAAAATTGTCAAGCAGGACCTAACACAATTAAAAGTGCCAGTAAATCTTAGTAAACATTTACTAAATTAAAGAAGGTAATAACAAGATACAGTGATACACAAAGAGAAAAGATTAAAAAGAGAAGGGGTTAAATTGAGGGGAGAGAGGAAATTCAGTACAAAAGAAGAAAGGGGGGAGGGACACATTACACCAAGCAGAGTTGATGGAGAACTGCCTCAAGTAATCACATTAATTTATATTAACATAACCTTACACACATTATACTTAAATTTACATTAAAGTAGTGCTATTTGGGCTGTCAGTGATATACTAAAGAACCTTAGATGAACAAATATTCCAAAATCAGTTGTGAGAAACCAATTATACAGAGTAGTTCAAATGACACCTATAACAATATAGGATGTTTCTGTTGCCCATGAATACCTGTCAAAGGTTAAAGATACAGAATATTTAGGACATATGACTTGAATTCACCCAATTGTATCTAAACTGAAAGCTTCAATTCTACAGTCTAGTTTCTACTGTACAAGTAATTATTTTCCAAGCTTGCCAAGGCAAGCAATTAATAGTCATATTCAGCTGGGACACTTATGTACACTGACCAACAGGGCAAGAGATCTATAAATGTATTTACAATAGTGGCCCTCAGAGACAGAACAGATGTAGAGTTACAGGGGAGATATTTCAAAATATAGGCAGAAAAGGAAAGCAGCCCCACAGAAGTACAGCAATACTAATGAGCTTCACAGAAGGTAACCAAGTAGCATTATTTTTTTTTCTTTTTGATTAATTAATTTATTTTTTACTCTCCATACTTTATTCCCCCACACCTCTGTCCACCCTCTGACTGTTCCACATCTTATACCTCCTCTCCAAGCCCCTGTCTCCATGTGGATGTCCCCATCCACCACCCCACCTGACCTCTAACCTCCCTGGGGCCTCCAGTCTCTTGATAGTTAGGCGCATCATCTCTGAATGAACACAAACCCAGCAGTCCTCTACTGTATGTGTGCTGGGGGCCTCATGTCATCTGGTGTATGCTGTCTGTTTAGTGGTCCAGTGTTTGAGAGATCTCAGGGGTCCATATTTATTGAGAATGCTAGTTCTCCTACAGGATTGCCCATCTCGTCAGCTTCATCCAGCTTTTCCCTAATTCAACAATAGGGGTCAGCTGCTTCTGTCCTTTGGTTGAGTGCAAATATTTGCATCTGATTCTTTCAGTTGCTTGATGGGTCTTCTGGAGTGCAGTCATGCTAGGTCCCTTTTTGTAAACACTCCATAGCCTCAGTAATAGTGTTAGGCCTTGGGACCTCCCTTTTAGCTAGATTCCTCTTTGGGCCTGTTGGTGGACCTTCTTTTCCTCAGGCTCCTCTCCATATTCATCCCTGTAATTCTTTCAGACGGAAAGAATTATGGTTCAGATTTGTGATTGTGGAAATGTCTTCCTGCTGGAGGTGGCCTCTATAAGTTCTTTTTCCCTACTGTCTGGCATTTCATCTAAGATCTCCCCCTTTGAGTCCTGAGAGTCTCTCACTTCCCAGGTCTCTGATACATTCTGGAGGGTTCCCCAGCCACCTATCTCTTGAGGGTGCCTTTTTCCATTCCTTTCGCTGGCCCTCAGGACTTCAGCCCTTCTTCCTCAACCAATACCAGATCAGGTTACCCTTTCCCCTCCACTCCTTCCTTCCATCCAGTTTCCCTCCCAGGTCCTTCCCTCTCTCCCCACTTGTAACAGCACAGAAAAAATAAAGGTAGATTTGGAAGGTATTTTAGCCGGGAGTACCAGAGGTAAGAACATGCTAGGCATAGGAAGCTTAGAACTGCCCAACCATTGAGCTAAAATGCAAATTAAATGATGATGATGATGATGATGATGATAATGATAATGATAAGAATAAGGATAAGGATAATGATAATGATAATGATAATAATAATAATAATAATAATAATAATAATAATACTCACATGTTGGTTGTATCTACCATCTGTCTAATTAGGCTTATGACTCACTGAAGAGGTAAGAAATCATATCCAACTACCTAAGGATAGCATGTCCATGGCTCTTAGAAGAGAATCTACTACCAATACTTTGCTATAAAACATAATTCCTTAACTGCTTTAAAAATCTCATCCTTATATGAAAGGTAAATGTAGCTATGAACTTTCATCAAAGTAGATTTTCTCTATATCAATTGTAAGCCATTACAATAAACCACAAGTGGGAAAAATACACAGATCAGTGGACTGTGGGGAGTTCAGTCCAACTGGATATATATTCATCACAGACTCTACCTCTGTAACTCAGCAAGCATCTCAGAAGACAAGATGGAAAGATTGTCAGAACTAGAATACTATAAATTCTCCCATGAAATAGTCTTCCTGGAAATGAATGCATAAATGAGACAGGAATAATGGCTTTAAAAATAGATCTACTAACATTAAATGGAGACTATCTTTTGAGAGTTCTATCCCTAAACAGAGAACCACAAGTAAGTAATGGATACAGAGAGAGAGAGAGACTGAGAAATACCTTCTGTTAGAGACCAGTTTCTTGATTGACTATCCAATACAAAGTGTTAATCCCTGAAACTTTATACAAATGAAATGACTAACCTTGATTGTATTAGATATTTGACAAATGTCTAAGATTAATTAAAATCCAAGCAGCTGGGAACACCTATGATGAATTTTTTTGATTTCATTATTTGAAGTCAGAAGACCTACTTTATATCTTGAAGATTTCAGGTGAGAAGATTCACCCTATATCTTCTGGTGACAGAACACACTAAAAGACTTGAAAGCATGAAGCTTCTGTTTGCATGTGCTAAACAAATGTGTCACTGGGGATACAGCCTCAGGCTCTAAAGAACCTCAGTTAGAATATAAAACCATGGATCAGCAGGTTCTCTTACTAAAACTATAGACAGTGTTATGGGAAATTGTACAAGCATTTTAAAATATTTTATAGTTCCTAGTTGACTCTCTAAATAATTGTAACATTCCCAGTATAAGTTGTGACAAAAATGTCTGTATATATTGCTCTTCATCCTCTAGAGGCTGTAAAATATTTTGATGTTGGGAACTGTCACCAAGGATAATTTATGTCTTTAATTTTGCAGTAATAATCAGAGGCAGTGTTAAAATGATTGTGGATGTTACATTGGTCCATAAAATGTTTTCAGGAAAAGGCAAGAAATAAATGAAGGGAAATAAGAATTTGGAGTATTTTTGAATATTCAGAGAAAGAAGAAGTGTAGGATGAATATTTCTGGCTCTGGTTGCTCAAATAAATGACATAAACATTAAATAGAAACAGAACGTTGGGAGAAGTAAAAGGGAACCTGCAGGTAGTCATGGCAGGCAGAGAAGTGAGGTGGGGAGAGATGAGAATGAAGATTCAGTTCAGTTTGTCTTAGTCAACATGAATCAAGACTTCAAGGAGTCTGATGCCAAGTCATTTGTTCCAAACAAATTTAAACAAAGTATATCTTGGAAAAAAGTTTTCTGGTGTAACACAATCCCCAGGGCACAAAGAAGCATAATTCCATCGAAATTCAATTCAGAGTACATGGCAGTTTTTCCATGAAAATGGGCTCTTGATCAATGCACCAGTACTAGGTACAGCGTTTATCCTAATATTGATGATAGAGATAGTATAGAGGTAATTTGGGCTATTAGCCACCTCTGGTCCTGGTTGTGAGAGTTCAGAGGAGCCTCTGAGGATACAGATAATATAATGGTCATTTAAATTATTAGTTATCTCTAGTCTTGGCTGTGAGAACTTGAGGAGCCCTTGACTTTAAGGTCATCTAGATTTCTAGCTACCTCTAGGCCTAGTGGCAGAAATTTATATGGCCCAACAAATAATACAGATTGCCATGCTATTAATTTATTCCAAATCCTATCTTTCTGGATGGAAGACCATGTTTTACATTTTTCTCAGTGGAAAGACAATGTGCACGCTTAACATTGCTGGTTTGTGTGGAGATATGAGGGTTCAAGAACCGTCATGTTATATGTCCAACAGAGAAGTACAAATCTTGGCATATATAGTAGAGAAGGCTGAAATATATGTTGTTATTTTTATTTTTATTTATTAGAAAACTTAACATACTAGTGGATGTACATGAGTCATAAATCTAAAGCCTAAGTGTGATGTTTAATGGGAGGGGAGGCCATTGGTCCTGTGAATGCATTAATTCTCAATGTAGGGGAATGCTAGTGTGGTGAGGCATGAGTAGGTAGGTGGGTGGGAGAGTACACATATAGAATCAGGTTAAGTGGAAAGGGATAGGAGGTTCATAGTGGGGAAACTGGAAAAGGGATAACATTTGAAATGTAAATCAATAAAATATCCAATTAAAAAAAGGAAAAATGGCCCATTGAACTTTAGATAGCAGTGGCAAAGAGGAATGTGCTTGCCAAGGTAAATTAGCCACAGCATGAAGGAAATACTTAGAATAATCTAGGAGGATACTTAGAATATAAAGGAACAGGAGTTAACAGTATATCTCACAAAAGAACAGAATGAAGATGAAAAATAATAGAAAAATAAGATAATGAAGTTGCAGAAAAGCCTTTAAGGAAATTTTCCCTCTTAGTTGTAGAGAAAGGCAAGTACAATATCAAGGTCCAAGGATCTAGTGAGGGATATCTCACTATGTTGTACTAGCATGATAGCATTATATGGTCAGTAAGAAAACCTGCATGTTGGGTTCTCTTCTTCTTCCTCTTCTTCCTTTTCTTCCTCCTCCTCCTCCTTCTAAAACCATTAATTCTATTATCAGTCCTTACCCTCATAAAATCATCCTATTATAACTAATTTCCCCTTAAAGTTCTCATTTCTATCTCTCATGACCACATGCTTTTAGTATTGTGTTTCCAACACATGAACTTTACAGGAAGCAGTCAAATGATTATATTTGGGAAGCAATGATGGTAGTCTTTCAATAAACATTGTATGTGTATATGTGCATGATCACATGTGTGTGGGTACACACTTACCACATTCCATATGGCTGCCAGAGGGCAATCTAAGAAGTCCCCATTTGTTATTTTTTTACCACAGTATACACCAGGTTATGTGTCCCTAAGCTTCTGGGGGCATTTCTTGTCTTTGTCTTCCATGTCCTCAGGAAGTGGTGAAATTACAGTCATATGTCACTTAATTCATTTTTATGTGGGTCCTAGGAATCTCAGTTCAGTTTTTCACCTTTAAGTAGCAAGTACATCACCAATGAACCATCTTTTTAGTACCATTGCACAAATTTATTTTAAGTACAGACATGCACTCCATTTCTTCTTTATATGTGGATCCTAAAAGAACCAAATAAAACAACAGAACACAGAGATGGAGGCTAGGGTTGAATGGTACAAAGCAGGGGAAAAGATGACCATTAAAATCTCAATTAGATATGAGATACAAATGGATAGAACTTGAAAGTATCATTTTTAGCAAGGTAACCTAGACCCAGGAAGGCACACATGGTATGTACTCACTTGTAAATGGATCTTAGCCATAAAGTATAKGATAACCATGCTACAATCCAGAAATCCAAAGAAGCTAAACAAGAGGGAAGGCCCAAGAGAGGATACATGAATCTCATTCAGAAAAGGAAATAGACTTCTGATGAAGGGGGAGGAATGGAGGTGGGGGTTTAGAGGAAAGGGTTTAGAGAGAGAACAGAAAACAATAATGGGGCATATTTGGGATGAGCTGGAAACATGAAATGTGGGAGGCTTCAGGGAGACTATAGGAGTGATCCTAGCTGAAATTCCTGGTAGCTGAGAACATATAGCCTAAAGTGGACACCTCCTATAGCTAGGTAGGACTTCCAATCAAGGAAGGGGACACATAGCCCATACAGAAAACCTTTGGCCTAAAATTTTTTCAGCATTCAGTGTGTTCAGGGATAAAGGTGGAACAGAAATTGAGGGAATAGCCAAACAATTTCTGGCACAACTTGAGACATATCAAGTGTGAGAGAACCAGCCCCTGACACTATTAATGATACTCTGCTATATTTGAAGTCAGGAGCCTAGCATAACAATCTCATGAGAACATTCACCTGAAGCAGAGACACACAACTAAATATTAGGCTGAGCTCCAGGATACTTGTGGAAGAGAGGAGGGCAAGGGAATGAGGAAGCCCAAAGGGTCAAGGATACCACAAGAAGACCTGCAGGTTCAACTAACCTCAGATCATGGGGGCTTATAGAGAGTAAATCACCAACAAACAAATCCATGGACTTAACTTAGGCCCCCTACACATTTGTAGCAGATGTTCAGTTTGGGGTCCATGTGGATCCCCTAACAATTAGAGTATAAGTGTTATCCCCAAATCTGTTGCCTGTCTTTGGATCACCTTCCCCTAGCTGGACTGGATATTCTGGCCTCAGTGGGAGAGGATGCATTTAAGGTCTGGTGTAACCTGATGTGCCAGGGCAGGTTGGTACGCTTGGGGTCTTTCCCTTATCTGAGGAAAAGTGGAGGTGGTAATCGGGAGAGAGATTTGTGAGGGTGGAACTGGAAGACAAGGAGGTTGGGCTATGATCCTAATGTAAAGTGAATAAATAAATTGAATTTTTTTTAAATTAAGGGATACATTTTCTTTTATAACCTGGTGAGTCAATAAATAATTTTTTTATTCATTTCAGTTACTGAAAGTATAAAATAAATTATTGTCACAAAAAAATCTTTGGAATGATGCATATTTCTATTGTTTAGAAAATACAATGTACAAAAAGCTCCTAACCTAAAACATACAGAAAATTCAGGATACAATGACAAGACCATGCCTAAGGGTAATAAGAGTAGAAGAAAGAGAAAATGCCCAAAGTAAAGGGCCAGCAAATATTTTCAACAAAATAATAGAAGAGAACTTCCCTAACCTAAAGAAAGAGATGCTCGTAAGTGCACAAGAAACCTACAGAACACCAAATAGATTTGACCAGAAAAAAATTCCTCCAGTCACATAAAAATTGAAACACTAAATGCACAGAACAAAGAAAGTATATTAAAAGCAGCAAAGGAAAAATGCCAAGTAATGTATAAATGCAGGCCTACCAGAATTACACCAGACTTCTCAAAAGAGAAAAAAAAAATGGACAGATGCCATGTAGACCCTAGGAGAACACAAATGCCAGCCTAGGCAACTATACCTAGCAAGTCTCTCAGTCACCATAGATGGAGAAACCAAGATATTCCATGATAAAACAAAACTTAATCAACATCTTTCCACGAATCCAGCCCTACCTAGGATAAAAAGAGGGTAGAAAGAAAACCCCAACACAAAGAGGGGAGCTCCACCCACGAAAAGTCAAAAAAAAAATAATCATCTCACAATAAACTCAGAAGAAGAAAACCACACAAACATAATATCACCTCTAACAACAAAAATAACAGACACCAACAATCACTGGGCTTTAATATAAATGGACTCAATTTCCCAATGAAGGAGACATAAGCTAACAGACTGAATAGTTAAACAGGATCCAGCATTTTGTTGCATACAGGAAACACACACCAGTGACAAAGACAGACACTACCTCAGACTAAAAGGCTGATAAAAACTATTGCAAGCAAATGGTATTAAGAAACAAGCTGGCCCACCACCATCTTTGCCACTGCCAGCTCGCAGCAAGCTGGCTCAGGTACCCGAGATAGCACAAGTTTAAGATCTCTGGGGACTTAAACCACCAGACAGTGATCTGCGCTCAAGAGGTAAGCAGAGCAGCAGGCCCTGTGGGCCAGCCTGGTATAGGTTCTGAGCACTGCAGGGGATCTTGCACTGCCAGCCACCACAGCCTGCTTCACTGTTGCTTAGACTGGATGAAAGGACCAGGTACCCGAGTTATCCCGAGTTTAAGATCTCTGGGGACTCAAACAGCCAGGCAGTAATCTGTGCTCAGGAGCTAAGCAGAACAGAGGTTCCTGTAGCCCAGCCAGGCTTAGGTTCTGTGCACTGGGGGGATCCTGCACTCCCCACAACCGCCGCCATCTTTGCCACTGACAGCTCACAGCAAGCTGGCTTGGGTACCCGAGATAGCCCTAGTTTAAGATCTCTGGGGACTCAAACCACCAGACAGTGATCTGCGCTCAAGAGCTAAGTAGAGCAGCAGACCCTGCGGGCCAGCCTGGTGTAGGTTCTGGGCCCTGAAAGGCCACCATCTTGCCTCAGGTCAGAGCTGCGGATGGTCGCTGACCCATGTGGCCACCAACATACTTGGCGATCTGTGTGGGCTGTACCTGGATTACAGCAGAAGCAGCCATCTTGCCTCGGGGCACTTCAGTCAGCTAACCAGACAGAGCCCCATGGACTGAGAACACTACCATATAGGCTCCAGCAGTCCAACCAGGGAAGCTCTACTCCTGCAGGGAATACCGTGATTAGACAGAGCCCCAAGTCTTGCCGCCATCTTGCAGCTGATGACCTGAACAGGTCACCACAGAAAACCAACAGAGGAGCCCAGGTCACCATAAAGATCTAACAGATGAGCCCAGATCTGTGGGAAAAAAAAAGGTCTGATTCTTAAGAGCTGGCATCTAGGCAGGCCAGGAGGAAACAGTAGGAGGCCATCTGCATACCCAGCAGCAAGCAGCAAGGAGTCTCAGGCC
>BDUI01001676.1:29770-42026 GCA_002335545.1 Apodemus speciosus | reverse complement strand
CCCCAGGATGAAGTATTCCTTTTATGCTTTTGTTCTCAATGGAATCATCTTCTATTTTGTCTTTAAATTTTGATGATCTTTCTTTTAGCCTTTTGCCTAAGCTATACTCACAGTTACCTGGCAACAGCTAGGTATGCACTGTCTCACACCTATCAACAGCCAGGTATACTTGACTCACTATAAAAGGGGCTGCTTTTTCTCTCTTCACCCTCTTGGTCTTGCCCTTGCCTTCCTGCTCCCTCTCTATCCCTTTCCCCCTTCCCTTCTCTCTTCCCATTCCTTTCCCCACTCTCCACCTCTCCATATGCTCATGCAGCTTCTACTTCTCTCTCTCTCTCTCTCTCTCTCTCTCTCTCTCTCTCTCTCTCTCTGCCTCTAATACCCTCACAACTCCCCTCCCCGTGCCCTGAATAACCTCTAATCTATACTATACCATTGTTTTGCTGGTCCTTCATGGGGAAGGCATGCTTTAGAATGGGCCTGAGGAGGCACCCCCTCCCCCATACCTGATTACACCTCCACCAAACATATCCCTCTCTCTTTATCTTTTTATAAACACATCATTTTCATCATTCAAATATTTCCCATTTACTCAATATTTTGTTCTTATCAGTCTTTAAACATACTCATATCTTGAAGTGTACTCTAATACATGAAAGTATACATTTAATTCACTTCTAGAACCATAATTTTTAAATAAATGCTATTCTATATCTCAAAGTCCCTTTTTTTGCTCTATAATTTAGAATTTTGTTCTTTTATTGTTGTTTGGTGCTTTGAGATAGGGTTTCTCTGTATAGCCCTGGCTGTTCTGGAGCTCACTCTGTAGACCAGGCTGGCCATGATCTAAGAAATCCACTTACCTCTTCCTCACAAGTGCTGGATTTAAAGGCATGCATTACCACTGCCTGGCTATGATTCAGACTTAATAACTTTATTTTTTGCCAAAATAAAATAAACAGACAAAATGAGTTTATTAATGAAAATAATAAAACTTAAATTTCTGTATACAAAAGAACCATTAGTAAATCTCAAACTAAGAAGGTGTAATACTATAAAGCATAAAACCTATAAGAGTTTGAGCTTTTGTGGCTGTCATATTTTGGTGTTATTTTTAGGGCATATTGCTGGCTAAGTTGTTTGGTTTAATATCACTGAGCAATGGTTATAAAATGTCATGGAAACCATTACTAAAGTGTTGGCTACTTGATTATGAACTGTAATCTCTATTCTAATTTTTCATGTTGTTATAATTCTATTTGTATCCTATATATTTTGGTTATTTGATTTGATTTCATGTATGTATGTGTGTGAGTGCAGATTCCCTCAGAGCTAAGTAATAGGTAATTGTTAGCCACCCTACTTCAGTGAAAGGAGCTGAACTTACATCCCCTGGAAGAATGACAAGTGTTTCTAATCTCTGAGCGATCTTATGGCCTATTTTGCATATTTTAAAACAAATGTTTTTACTTAACTATTTCTTTCCTAGTACTCTGAACTTTTCTTTTAATAGTAGCATATGACAGAAATTTCACTTTTCTTTCTAGATCCTAGCTTGGCTTCTGTCTTCTCTGTTCTGCATAGTGAAGTATAACTTCTATTGCTGGATTGGCAGGGCTCTGAGCTTTGGTTTTGGATTGCATTTTGCCAATGAATGTGATCAGAGTCAGGTCAGGCATCTACTGCTTTTCATTGAACATTCCCTGTCAGAATAATATTTCATAGTGGATATACTGTCATACCTCTAGTTGTTATGGAAAATAAAAATAGAGGTCATTGGTCATGAGTGTCTAAAACTCTTATTGGGTGGTCCTCTCTCAGTCAAAATACTTCCTAATACTACTCTCTCCCATAACGCAATTGATGGAGTAGAAATTGCTTATTATTATTAGTCTTTGAGTTCATCACTATTTCTAATGGTTTTCTTAATGTATTCTTAAACTTTGTAAATAATCCCTTTACTAAATGTTCTCCAACTGCTCTGAGTAAGCTATTCTCAGTAGAGGCTATGTTTTGTATACATGTAACTGTCATCACTTACTCACACATTTGTAGGAGACCACTGGAGTCAGACATGTCTTTCTCAGGCCTGAGCAGGGTCAAGGTGGGGGCATTAGTCATGGGAAGTAGTCTGGTCAGTCTGAAACTATTGCTGCTGACTGTACCCTGAGCTCTCAATGAGACACAGTGTGCTATCGTATACTTTATGTTAGATTCTCTGCGAAGGTCAGGTTGTTTTTCTTTACTGGTTGCTTACCACATCCTGTTTTACTTTTTGCTGCCAAATGTTTTACCATATAATGGCTAATGTGAACCTGCATTAAATGAGACGATCAGAATCCTGTCTTGTCTCAATTTCTCAGGGCTCTTGCCACCTAGTTCCTCACTCCACCCCTCAGGAACCTGTTTGAGAATTCAGAGGTGCGTTCACACATTTTCTCCTATCTTTTCCACAGTCAATCAGTTCAGATGTAGTCAGAAGAATATTCTCTCTTAAAATTATTTAAACATGGTTTAATTGTGACAGGATCAGGTGAGGCAACATAGAGATAATGTCATGAGGAAACACTTAACATCCTTGGCTAAAGGTAAAATGCTTGGGTGATTCTAATCGTCAAGGCCTGGGGCAACATGGTAAATGCTAGAACCATGACCTTATGGTCAGGAACTGCTACTGGAACAAAGCAATGCAGTCAGTGCCTATGATATCTACTGAATCACAGAATGAGAAGAATGGGATTGCTTTGCCTTCTCTCAGTCTTCTTTTGCTGTCTCATGCAAGCTGCACATACATGAAAATAAGACAAATAATGAAATGTTCTTTTAAGGACAACATCACTGAAAAAGAGAAATCTCATTTCTGATATCATCTAGGCCTTTGAATTTTCTTTTTAATGTAAGCGATTGGTCAGTCCATGACTGACTGACTGGTTTTGAGACAAGGTTTCATTATGTGCATGGCTAGACTTGAATCAATATAAACCTCAGGATTGCCTCACATTTTCAAAGGTAGAAAAATTTCAATTCATGCATTTAATGTTAATACATGTGAATTTTAGGAAAAAGGTATATTCCATTAAAATTTAATATTTATGAATTATGCTTCTTGTGGAGGCCTTATAGATATTATTTTCTTGTTGATTTTGACATACTACTAACTCTGGATGGGTTTAGGAGAGATGTACTTTTTAATAAGCAGTATCAGGGAATGTTAAACTTCCTCTGGAGAAGCGTTAGGTCATGCAAGTATTACTTTGTCATAGTGAACTTGGGACTCATAAAAGGCTCTGAAATACAGGTCCACTAATCCCTATATTTTTTCATAAGAAAATTTAGGTAAATTACATTGGTTTTCAATTTTGACTCTCTAAGACAAAATGTGTTGGGTCATCACATTCCTGTTTAAAAACAAACAAACATTTTTTTTTTTTACCATCAATTTTAAATAGTGGAAAGAAAAACAAGAAAGTTTAGCCAGTTTAATAAACACTAAAATGAGTCATGTCATAAATCCAGAGTGTAAAGCAGGGATTTCCAAGGGATGACCATTTAGAGGTTCTGGAGATCTGTATTTTGGAGAAAATGGGAAACATTTGAACAACTGCAGAGGAAACCTGTATTTTTAGCATGTCCTGAGGCATATCCACACTTATATCATCAAAGAAGAGACAAGTTGTTCCCAGTAAGTTCAGATCACCCATAATTCTCTCCTGGGAACAGAACAAAAACAACAAAAATCTGCCTTCCTTGATATATTGGCACGAACATACTAAGAGGGTTCCTGATGGGTTGACAGAACCAGAATCACATAGGCAGCAAAGCCAGGATAGGGAATAACTCACTAAGTGGTACTTGATATATTAGAATGCTTAAAGTGTCTCATGTAATAGACACTTGTAACATAATATCCTCAGAGCAGATGTCCAAATATAAAAAAAAAAAAAAACCTGTATTTACTGGCTCCTTAAGAAAAGCTATTCATAATAAGTATTCCCTTTATGTGTTACTTGGTGTTTCATGAGAAAATTGCATATTCCATGTAATATTAAGCTTGGTCTCTGATGAGAAGTCTGTTCTGAAGGAAGTTTAAATGATATAAATCAAAACTTATGAAGCTGCTCTACTCATGAGATCTTCAGCTAGAGTGACCTTTCTTGTGGTAAGCAAAGTGGGAGCATGTGCTGCTGAGTTCCACATTTGCTAAGCACATGTAAAATTAATGAAGTGTGACAACTGTGGAAGATGTGGCTGGAGTTTCCACTGATGAATATTTTACATTCACTGATGTCACTCTGCTATGAACTCTCTTGTGTGAAGTTTTTACTTACAAATAAAAGATTTCTCATTCACTGGACACATAGGACCTATCTCTACTGTTCATTCTCTTTTGTATTACAAGGTAGGATTTGTCATTTAACAACTTTAATGTATTCTTCATACATAGAACTGAGGCATTTTTTTTATGTTGCATCAGTAAAGATTTATGACTATATTTATTTATATCTAATTCTTACATGAGGCTTTTCTCTAGTTTTCTGAAAGGAAATTATATTTCCATTCCAATGATCATGTATTTTCTGCTTTAAGCCAATTTGCATTCCTGCAAAGTAAACATCTCTATTGTGATGTAGAGTAATAATAATGTTTTATGGAATAAGATTCCAAGTATTCTATTGGTTTTTGTTTATTTATCTTAAACAGAGAAATTTGTCTACCTTTTTGGGAGGATTTTTATTCATATTCAAATCTTAGAATCAAGAACAATAATTTTCAGAATGATGTTGACAGGTTCCATTATCAAACTATTTCATAGGATACTTTTTAAAGCATTGATGCTAAATGTCCTTTTAATATCTGGTAAAACTCAGAAATGAATCTATGAAAACTCAGACTGTCCTTTGATGGGAGACTCTATTTTTTACATTAATTTTTAAGAATTTCATATATGCATACAATGAAATATTATATTAACTCACTTCTCTCTCAACTTTCCCCATATTTCTCCTGAGTTACTTTACAATTTCACATTTCTATTTTCTTGATAACCCATTAAGTCTGATAATGTGCATATATATGGGTTCATATAACAGAACCTGAAAACCTACCAGTGGCCACATCTACAGGTCTACAGTCATAAATTTACATATTTAGAAGGAAATTTGACAGCATGATTACTTAGAAAAATAGCAAAAAACATGCTCTATGCTAGGGTTTGTGACTTCCCTAGCCATGTGGTTTTGATTTGGGCTGAACTGCTAGGAATGAAATTTCATTTTGTAGAGCAGACCTCACATCATTCATGTGGTCACATCTGCTGAGAATGCCTACGTGCAACAACCAAGATGTGCCCCCAAAACAGTGATTAGTTGTAGTTATCTAACATCTATGGCTCTTAAAATTTTCCTTCTTCCCTGGCCATGATGACCTCTGAACTATAAGTGAAAGGAAATGACAGAGACACTGAATTTAATGTTTTTTACTCTCCATTTTCTTATGCTCTGTCCATTGATAGCTGTTGTTTCTCTATGTCATTTGCTATATTTTTTAAAAAGTGTTTTATATCAGAGTTAAAGGACACATTAATATATATGTTTAATGACAAATCATTAAGATTCATTGTAATAATGTGAATATTTGATAGAATAAGAGTAGTTCCTTCCAGGGCAATGACCTCTCTAACTACAAGTTATTACTCTCAATAATGATGCCAGACATGGGTTCTATCTTGTTCAATAGACCTTAAAACTACTATCCAATAAGGCTTGCTTACTCCACTGTTTATGCCTCTATGTCATCAGGGTCGTGTCTTGTCAGGAGGGTAGTGCTATAGCTTACAGGGGTGACAGATGAAAAAAAGTTGATTGCTTTTTTACTTTAATACTGTCTATAGCACCTTACAGCACTGCGAAATCTAATCAACAGAAATGAAATTTCCAGGACAGTGTAAGCTTGATTTATCCATGTTCTATGTCTCTAATGTGTAACATCTCCAGCAATAGGATCTTACTCTTAAGTTTTGAACGGTACTCAAGAGTGATGGAAATAACCAATAATATTCAGTAATCTATGGGACTTACTTACCAACAACTAGGAAAAAAAGTAACTTACTCATGAAACTGGAACATTTCCCTCATAGTCTAAGATGCACTATCTCCTTGTTATGGGATAACTCCACGTAAATTCTTTTTATAGTTGTGTTTATATCTGTTCCTGGAAGTTTTGTGTTAATTGATTTCAATAAGACTTTAAACTGTATCTTTAAGGCTAATTATTGCAAGTCATATTTCTTCTACCTCTCTATGCTAGCCCTCACTCTGCTTAGTCTTTTGTGGTCCATTCTTGCCCAGTCTTCCTTTGGATTAATACTATGAAAATTACTACCCTACCAAAAGCCATATACAGATTCAATACAATCTCCACAAAGCTTACTTTATATTTCCTTTAAAAATAAATATAATATTCCTGTATTTTATATTAAAATACAAAAAAAATCCAATAAATCTGAAATAAAAACAGATAAGCAAACAACTAAAAGTGCTGGATGTACCAACATCCTTGATTTCAATTTATGCTACAGAGTAATAGTAATAAAAGCAACATAATAAAATCATAAATGACACATTGATCAGTGGAATTGGACTGAAGACACACATAACACATATACTCTTACAGTTTTAAATTTTTGACAGAGGACAGTAATATACATTGCTGAAAAGACACCTTCTTCAACAAATTCTGGTTGTCAAACTGGATAGCTACATGTACAAGAAATAATCTAGATCAATATTTATGACCCTAGTCAGAACTCAATTCCATAAATATCATGTACTTGAACACATTGAATATGATAGAGGAGAAGGATGGGAGTATGCTTCTACTTATAGGCATGGGAAATTAGAAACAAGACCACAGTAGCACTAACAGTAAAACCAATAATTGATTAATGGGAACCCAATGAAATAAAAACTAACAAAACTGATAATTTTAGTAAAGAGGCAATGATAAATGTTTTTTTAACAGCTACATATCTGGTAGATAGTGACAATAAAACACAAAGAACTAAAAATATTAAATAGTAAGGCACTAAGTAACCTACAAATGGGTGAGATTTTTTTTAAATATTCATTATCCATAGTGATCTAGGCAATACAAATTACAATTACATTGTGACTTCATCTTACCACAGACAGAATGACTAGGATCCCAGAAAAAAATTAAGTAAAGAAAAAAAAGAGTTAATAGCAAAGTATGGTGTGTTTGGAAGAACAGGATCTAGATTGATTTGGGCATGTGCCAAGGAGTGGTATAGGGAAATTGTATGGTAGATAATTTTTTAGGTTTATTTTTAGCAATATCCAGACTAGATCCTGCTATAGAGACATTTGATGATCCAGGATCATTATTGCTGTACACAAGAGTCAGGAAATGTAAACTGCCAAAATGCCCATCAACTGATTAATGAATAATGAAAATGTGGCAAAACCCACATGGAATACCATTTAGCTGTTAGCAAAATGGAATTATGAAGTTTAAAGTTAATCTAAACTAAAAATTACCATTCAGAATGAAGTAACCAAGACCCAGAAAGGTGAATATCACAGATTTTTCTCTCATATGTAGATACTTCCTTTGCATCTTTACACACACACACAGAGACACACACATACACACACATATATACTAAATTACAAACACATTTTAATTGTATGCTTAATTAACTTTGCATAAAAATAAGTCTCATATTTTGTACTGAATATAAAGGTTCAAATTAATCAAATACTTTGCTTATATTATTTTATGGAATTATTAGAATCATCTATTTTCTATGCTATGTTTTCTGATGGGAGGTTGTTGTGTCTTAATTGGGGTTTAAATTGGTGTAATGAAAAATCATGACCAAAAAATCAAAATAATGGAGGAAAGGGTTTATTTGACTTCTACTTCCATATCATTGTTCATCATCAAAGAAAATGAGAACAGGAATTCAAGCAAGGAAGGAACATGGAGGTTGGAGATGATACAACTATAGAACACAGGATTACTAGCAAAGTGATGATACCATCTACAATGGACTAGACTCTCCCCATAAATCACTAATTAAGAAAATATCCTACAGCCAGAGTTTACAGAAGTATTTTCTTAATCAGGGTTCCCTAAACTAACATTATCTGATTTGAAATTGATAGAAAACTATCCAGCACATGGTGCTTAGCCAACATCGTACTCTGTACAGAAGGGATGAAAAATAGGTAGAAGCTAATGAATGCATATCTTCTGTCAGTGTTTTTAATAACTTAGAATAAGTAATTTTTGAAAGACTGAAAGCACACATTTGGAATACCTGATTTGTAGTTAATAAAACTAAGATATATAATTACTGTGAGTCTCATTGCTTTTCCAGGTAGTTAGATAGAAATTAAACTTAAAACCTTGCAAAATAAGTATTTTGCATATCATTTTCTTATGTAAAATTAAAATAAATGTTTCATTAACAGTGAAAACAGTTATTTTTCAAAGACACTTAAGATTCTCCTTCAGTTACTCTTTAAGAGACTGAAAAGCTAGGAAAATCTCAATATAAGGATAGCAGTTTATATATTAATAAATATCAGAAATATATAGAAAAGGGAAAATAAGGCAGTAATTTTTTTTTGTATTTTTTTATTTTCTATATTCTTTGTTTACATTCTGAATGCATTCCCCTTTCCCAGTTCCCCCCTCACGATATGTCCCATAAGTCCTCTTCCCTCCACCCATTCCCGAATCACCCCCTCCCATTTTTCTGTTCTGATAATCCCCTACAATACTTGATCAAGTCTTTTCAGGACCAGGGCACATTCTTCCCTTCTTCCTGGGAATTATATGATTTATTAATTGTGTCTTGAGTATTCAGAGGTTCTGGGCTAATTAATATCCACTTATCAGTGATTAATTTCATATGTATTCTTTGGTGATTTGGTTACCTCACATAGGATGATATTTTCCAGTTCCAACCATTTGCCTACAAATTTCATGAATTCATTGTTTTTAATTGCTGAGTAGTATTCCATTGCATAAATATACCACATTTCCTGTATCCATTCCTCCATTGAGGAACATATGGGTTCTTTCCAGCTTCTCAATATTATAAACAAGGCTGCTATGAACATAGAGGAGCATGTGTCCTTGTTACCTGCAGGGGAATCCCCTGGGTATATGCCCAGCAGTGGTATGGCAGGGTCCACTGGAAGTGTCATGCCCAATTTTCTTAGGAACCACCAGACTGATTTCCATAGTAGTTGTACCATCTTGCAATCCCACCACCAGTCAAGGAGTGTTCCTCTTTCTCCACATCCTCCCCAAAACCTGCTGTCTCCTGAGTTTTTAAACTTAGCCATTCTGATTGGTATGAGGTGAAATCTCAGGGTTGTTTTGATTTACATTTCTCTAATGACTAATGATGTTGAACATTTCTTAAGGTGCCTCTCAGCTATCTGAATTTCTTCAGGTGGAAATTCTTTGTTTAACTCTGTACCCCATTTTTAATAGGATAATTTGGTTCTTTGAGGTTTAACTTCTTGAGTTCTTTGTATATATTGTATATTAGCCCTCTGTCGGGTGTGGGGTTGGTGAAGATCTTTTCCCAATTAGTTGGTTGCTGTTTTGTCCTTTTGATGGTGTCCTTTGTCTAACAAAAACTTTATAATTTTATTAGGTCACATTTGTTAATTCTTGATCTTAGAGCATAAGCTATTGGTGTTCTGTTCAGGAACATTTCCCCTGTGCCCATGTCCTCAAGGGTCTTCCCCAGTTTCTTTTCTATGAGTTTCAGTATGTCTGGTTTTATGTGGAGGTCCTTGATCCACTTGGAGTTGAGCTTAGTATGAAGAGATAAGATTGGATCGATTCATATTCTTCTCCATAATGACCTCCAGTTGAACCAGCACCATTTCTTGAAAAGGCTATCTTTTTCCCACTGGATGGTTGTTGCTCCTTTATCAAAGATTAAGTGAACATAATTCTGTGGGCTCATTTCCCCATCTTCACTTCTATTCCACTGATCTGCTTGCCTGTCACTGTACCAATACCATGCAGTTTTAACATAATTCTTCTGTAGTGCTGCTTGTGGTAGGTGATATTTATTCCCCTAGAAGTTCTTTTATTGTTGAGAATAGTTTTAGCTATCCTGGGTTTTTTGTTATTCCAGATGAATTTGAAAATTGCTCTTTCTAAATCTATGAAGAATTGATTTGGGATTTTGATGGGGATTGCACTGAATCTGTATATTGCTTTTGGCTAGATGGCCAATTTTACTAAATTAATCCTGCTGATACAAGAGCATGGAAGAGTTTTTCCATCTTCTGAGGTCTTCTTTGATTTCTTTCTTCAAAGACTTGAAATTCCTGTCCTACATATCTTTAACTTGTTTGGCTAGAGTCACACCAAGATACTGTATATTGTTTGTGGCTATTGTGAAGGGTGTTATTTCCCTAACTTCTTTCTCAACCTGCTTATCCTTTGAGTATAGGAAGGCTACTGATTTACTCGAGTTGATTTTATAACCAGCCACTTTGCTGAAGTTGTTTATCAGCTGTAGGAGTTCTTTGGTGGAGTTTTTTGGGTCACTTAAGTATACTATCATATCATCTGCAATTAGTGATAGTTTGACTTCTTCCTTTCCAATTTCTATCCCTTTGACCTCCTTATGTTGTCCAATTGCTCTGGCTAGAACTTACAGTACTACATTGAAAAGATATGGAGAGAGAGGGCAGCCTTGTCTACTTCCGGATTTTAGTGGGATTGCTTCAATTTTCTCTCCATGTAGTTTGATGTTGGCTACAGGTTTGCATTATATTGCTTTTCTATGTTTAGATATGGGCCTTGAATTCCTGTTCTTTGCAAGACTTTTAGCATGAAAGGATGCTGAATTTTGTCAAATGCTTTTCCAGCATCTAATGAAAGGATCATGTGTTTTTTCTTTGAGTTTGATAATGTAGTGGCTTGCATTGATAGATTTCCTTATATTGAACCATCCCTGCATCCCTGGCATGAGGCCTACTTGATCGTAGTGGATAATCGTTTTGAAGTGTTCTTGGATTCAGTTGGCAAGAATTTTATGGAGTATTTTTGCATTGATATTCATAAGACAAATTGGCCTGAAGTTTTCTTTCTTTGTTGGATCTTTGTATGGTTTTGGTATCAGGGTAATTGTGGCTTCTAAGAATGAGTTGGTTAGTGTTCCTTCTGTTTCTATTTTGTGTAATAGTTTGAAGAGTATTGGTGTTAGGTCTTCTTTGAATGTCTGATAGATTCTGCACTAAAACCTTCTGGTCCTGTGCTTTTGTTGATTGGACGACTTTCTATGACCCCTTCTATTTCTTAAGGGGTTATGGGGCTGTTAAGATGATCTATTTTGTCCTGATTTAATTTTGGTATTTGGTATCTGTCTAGGAAGTTGTCCACTTCCTCCAGGTTCTCCATTTTTTTTTTGAGTAAAGGCTTTTGTAGTAGGATCTGATGATTTTTTGAATTTTCTCAGTTTCAGTTCTTATATCTCCCTTTTCATTTCTAATTTTGTTAATTTGGATACTGTCTCTGTGCCCTTTGTTTAGTCTGGCTAGGGGTTTATCTATCATGTTGATTTTCTCAAAGAACCAGCTCCTTGTTTTCTTGATTTTTGTATGGTTCTCTTTGTTTCTACTTGATAAATTTCAGCCCTGAGTTTGATGATTTCCTGTCTTCTACTCCTCCTGGGTGAATTAGCTTCTTTTTGTTCCAGAGCTTTCAGGTATGCCTTTAAGCTGCTAGGCTCTGCTCTCTCCAGTTTCTTTTTGGAGGCACTCAGGGCTATGTGTTTTCCTCTTAGCACTCCTTTCATTGTGTTCCATAGATTGTTAATATCGTGCCTTCATTTTCATTAAATTCTAAAAAGTCTTTGATTTTTTTTCTTTATTTCTTCCTTGAACAAGGTATCATTGAGTAGAGTATTGTTCAGTTTCCATGTGTATGTGGGCTTTATGTTGTTTTTGTTGCTATTGAAGACCACTTTTACTCGATAGTGATCTGATAGGATGCATGGGATTAGGTCCATGTTCTTATATTTGTTGAGGTCTGTCTTGTGACCAACTATATGATCGATTTTGGAGAAGGTATCATGAGATGCTGAGAAAAAGGCAAATTCTTTTGCTTTAGGATGAAATGTTTTATATATTTATATATATATATATATACATATATATCGATAGATATAGATGTAGATGTAGATGTAGATGTAGAT
>BDUI01001675.1:115965-136453 GCA_002335545.1 Apodemus speciosus | reverse complement strand
AGTGTGTCTGGTTTTATGTGGAGGTCCTTGATCCACTTGGAGTTGAGCTTAGTACAAGGAGATAAGAATGGATCAATTCTACATCTTATAATTTTCAATAACATTTTCTTTGTTTAAAAGAAAATGCCCCGTTTTCTCATAGAAATTATCACTATTTTTAGTTATGGCCTTGTTGACATAGGTGTGCTGTTGTTGATGGAAGTTGTCAGAGGGGATTGGGCTTTGAGATCTTTTCCTCTCCAACAATGCCAAGTATTGGATTAACCCTCACCCTTTTTTTTGCTTACTGAACCATTATTGCATTATCAGTTCATTCTCCTGTACCATGTATGCCCACATATCRCCATGCTTTCCTTAGTGGGAATAATAGACATAACTGATGAAACTGTAAAGCAGCCCCAATTAAATAGTTTTTATGGATGTTGCTGTGGTCAATGTGTCTTTTCATAGTGTTAAAACCCTAACTAAGAAATACAGAGAAAGCCCAATAGTAGCTTCTTCCTTCACTGATATTTTGACTTATCTATTCATCCCTGCAAAGATGAAAATACTATACCCACAGTGTAATCAGTCACTCTAATATTTCTCCAGTGTGCCAGTAAAGTTCTTTCTGACCCAAGATCAATGTATATCTTCTGAGATTTTATATGAAGATACTGCACATTCTGAGGTGTTTCTCCCTGACTCACTTTTATGCATGTGTTTATAAGAGAAAACTGCCTCTCATACTTGTGTATTTATTATCAGGTGAACATAAAATTCTTAAACTGCAGGCTTGGAACATCATATGAGAAATATTGGGGAAATGCAGAGCTATGCATATTAATATTGTCAGGAGGCAAAGTAGAGATGATAATATATGAATATATTTCAAACACAAAAATCAAGAATAACAAAATAACCCAAAATGTCTTAAAAGCTCCAAAAAAGACTGAAAGCCAAATGCTTTTAGGGATCTGAAAGGAAGCAAGAAAGTCAAATCAAAACAAATATTTAGAACAAAATGCTGTCAAAGCTAATACATTTGCACTAAATGCATGGATTAGTGCCATTAATGATAAACTTCCCATCACCGTAATGTATTTGTATGACAGTAAGGAAAAAAAGGAAATAAAAGCATTTATTTGTGGAGTCACATTTCACATTGAGTCCAGATTTGAATTCTCTACATCATACTATCTGTGTATTTCCTGCTATGTCCATTATATGAGTATGAATCTATCCATGTTAAAAGATGGACTTGTGAACCTGTACCTGTCTGTGTCTTCTGCCTATGTGGGACCATGTGCGTGTATGTGTGAGTGCGCAAGTGCATGTACATGATAATGAGTGTGTGTGCATGTCTTTAAAAGTTTCTGTATCTTTTTAATTGTATCTAGAGTCTGTAACTCTCTCTATATATATGTATGTATTATATGTCTCTGCATGTCTTTGCCTAGACATACGTCTTTTATTTTCTGTATATCATTGAAAGTATCACATGTAGAAGAAATAGGAAACTATAGAAATCTTTAACAGTATTTCATTGGATTAAGTCACTGGCCATTATTGACTCTAACTGAAAAAGACCTCGAACATAATTTCAAATGTCATTATTAATCAACCAAAATAAATAAATAATTATTTATTTTAGAAACATGCTTTCAATGTCTGTACTTGTCATATTGGTTATTATGTAAGAGTCTTTACTATTTTCATTTTCTCTAACACTTAACTAAAAGGAAGAAAGAAATCTCAACAGGTAGCTTCAGAGATATCTCAAAAACATCAAACAGGTGCAAACAAAATGAAGATTGACTTTTAGTGCAGGTGAGACTGTACACATATGTAGTACACTCAGAGAGAAAATCATTCTCCTCAAAATAGAGTGGAGACTTGAAAAGCTGAAAACTCCAGTCTCATTTAGTAGGCTGGGTTTTTAATTTTGTTTGGTTTGGTTTGGTTGTTTATTTATTGACTATTTCTTTATTTGCTTGGTTTTTTTATCATTTTTATTTTTTAAATCTCTGAATTGTCTTTCTCCTCTAATTGAGTATTGGTCAGTGTGAAGGATAGATGGGCTGAGCAAACCCACAGGTGTTATATTAATAATTTCTGATATGGTCTCAAAATGTTTAATCCAGTTTAAAAACAGGTGCCTCATGAAAGTAGAAAGGCCTACACAGCCTTTCTTCTAGAATGCCTAGCATTTGCCTCACGACTGTATGGTAAAGAATAATCTTGGAGTTTCACAACCTTTATTTTTTATCCATTACCCCCCTTGCTTTTATCACTGCTTACCAGGAAATCTGCCTAATTACTAGTCTCATGTTTTCAACCAAAGGTGATCATGCATTATTTTAGGCCTTGGGTACAGAATAGTATACAAGGTAAGATAACAGCTATTCGTTAGCTTTAACTGTAAAAGTTGTTGTAGGGAGATTTAAGACAATTAATGTTGTTTATACATTGTTGTCTTAAAGCCAGGTTAACAGGCTTAATATATGGTAGTCTTAAGCTTAAACTGAGCTCAAAAATTTGTTTTAATGCAGGGTGGGAGGTACAGCAAATATTTTGATCTCTCAAAATATAAGACTTTTTTCATAATGTTTTGCCACATCTCATATTTTGAAAGCAGTCTTAAAAATATATTTATTAAATTATCATCCTACTATAAGGGTGAACCAAGTGCTTTTCAGAAAGAACTCATCAAGAATCTACCTGGAAGAAATTGCATCAGATGACATAGACTCAATGGGTACATGACTTCCATCAAAGTGATTCCTCCAAAGAAAAGTGGTTCATTTTTGGTATCCCAACTTGTAGCTCAACACTTTTGACACTTGTCTTAGCTTAATAAACCACTTTCATACTTGGGCCTGTTCATGCTCAAATAGTAAATTAGGCTTTTATTCCAAATCAAGTGCTCTAAGAAAACTTGTTGTGCCCACAGCCCTGGTTACAAAAGATTTAATATAAAATCCAGATGAGGAAAGAAGCACAGAGAGGTTAGATCTATTGTGCTGGGATATCTGCTATCCTATTTCAGAGATATTGCTTCCTATATGCAAATACTACTGGGAAAATGAAATGAGAGTTGAGGAAGACATAATGACATGATATTACTCAAGTTACTGAAGATTTAAATTTGAGAGCACTTTATACTCCCTTGATTTATAATTCTTAGAGATTCCAGATGCAAATCATATTTCCCTGATGAATTCCTGGGAGATAAGCATTATTTGCTATTATAGGCTTAATTATGATTTCAGAGGGCCAGTGCTGCAATATCCAGATACTTGTGACCCAGAAAAAAGAACTGCAGTCAAGACAAATTCATAATACTTTTATTAAGGGGGAAATGTGCTCAAAAGTGTAGCAGGAGGTCAGAGAACTGGGAAATAGTATAAAGTTACTTAAGATTCACTTACAGGAGTTTTTTTTTTCTTTGTGCGTTCTCTGTTGCCTACATGCAGGTGGGTATCAGTCTTATTTCAAACTAAACTAAAAAAACATAATATGTTAATTTCAATTGTGGATCCTTCATTGAGGATCCTCCATCATTTCCTCAACATTTGGTGTCTCATGCTTAGGCTTGGGAAGATGTATAACTATGCTGTCCCTGTCAAGATTTGATCCTTCTCATGTTCTTGGAAATCTAATTGGCCCTTTGGTCGACAGCAAGCTTTTTACCATTTCTTTACTCCCACTAAGAGAGTCATGGGAAAATTCCAATTTCTTTTTTTTTTACTACTTTCAAATATATTACATTAGTTTCTCCACCCTCTATTTGTCCTTATTCCACCACACCCTCAATACACACCATATATATATATATATATATATATATATATATATATATATATATATATATATATATATATATATATATATATATATATATATATATATATATTTAAATTTAAGATAAAACTATTAGCCCTTAAACCATATTGAAGTTACAGTTCACTACAAAGAAATCCAAATACCCCAAATGCAGCAAAATGGAGCGCCAATATATACAAATAATTTTTACTTTGGTTTCCAAGAGTGTACAATAGAAAATCAGTCTCTTGAGAAATTGGATGTACATATACAATATAGTGATGTTATACACTAATTTCTTACTACATGTGAAAATAATCTCAATGGTATATCCATTATGTGTAAACTTGAATCTGTAAAATTTCTTGAAGAAAACAAGAGTAAAATGTAACTTAGTGAACATGAACAAAAATAGAACAACAACAAATGACATGCAAATAGTATAGCCAAAATCTATAAAGCTTCTGCACAGTATCATATATAGTGTTCAGAATGTGGAACAAGTTTATAGGATAAAAAAATATTAACTGCATATCTGATAAAGTGTGAGTATCTAAATATGTAAGTTATTCAGCAAATATAGAAGAAAAAGTTTTATTATATTTTTATTTATTTTAAAATAAAAAGTACCTAAATAAACATAAATTCATTAAGTAGATGGGTATGTGTGAAACCCTACTAATTACCAAGACACTATAATCAAAATTTCTGCTAAATACCACTTTACATATGTTTGGATGGCTATTATAGAATTGATAAAAGATGAGTAGTTACTGCAGATATTGAAGATGTAAGAGTATTTAAGGAAGCCTCTGAAACAATTGAAGGCAGAAAGAGAGGCTTAGACCTTAGGTAGAACCATGTTCTTTAAAACAAAGGGACAACATATCACCCACGTGAGTAAATAACCAAAAGTCTTGTAGCAGGACACTACCAGAAGGTAAGCAATGTTTGTATGTATTTACATAATGAAGATTTAAATTAATTCAGTCATTATAAAAAAGCAATATGGGATCATAGTAAAATGTTAAGCTATATATAGCACATGTTCAGCACTACTAGTTTTCATAATACTTTTACAGCCAATAAAATTAATATGTTCAAGAGTTACTAAAGACACAATTTCTTCACAGTACTCACACAGAGTCCATCTAACTGTACATAAACATGAATAGCTAATTAGAATAAATATTAATCCCATTCACTATGCTTTTGTTTTGTTATGATTATTTGCCTCTATTATTTGCATTGGTTCACTATATAGCATCATATGCACAGTTGTAATTATTTTACTCTTTCATTTGTTTCAAAAGAACAATAGTGGCTTGCAATAATATGACTTTTAAAATATTTATCTAACAAACACAATATTTAATATAAAGATGGTTGTCACCAATTGAATGTGTTCTTATCTATTTATTAATTTTCTTGGGATATTTCTAATCATAATTTGTCTTGGGATTATAATTATTTAGTCAATCGTGTATTGTTTCCTTGTTAATATTTTGTATCAGAGAATTCACATACCTTTAATTTGACAAAAACTATTCATAGTATATACTTGAAGAAGAAATATGCAGTGAGCTATTCATATATTTAAATACTTGTTCCTCACCTTGGTGGTACTGTTTGGGAAGTTATAGAACATTTTAATGTGGATTCCTACTGGAGGTGGGATTTGAGGATTTACAAATTCTCCATACACCCACTATGCTTTCTATAAATTATGTTAGTATTTGAGGATATAATCTCTCAGATTCTTGTTTCAAGTGCCTGCTAGCATGTCTCACTTATATGTATTTTTTCCTTCTGGATTCCAAGCCAAAATAAACTTATTCCTTAAGTTGATTTTGGTCATGGTATTTTGTCACAACAACATAAGTTTAACTAATATAGTCATATACACTCTTCAGGTCTAAAAGCCTTAATGTTTTATAACAGACCTTCATTAAATGTGGTTTTAGTAGCAGTTTAATGTCAGAGCTCTTTCAGTGCTGTTTGCTTAGTTCATTCATCTTGTGTTCCTATGAAGCTATGTGAGATAACGCATACTTATTTATGCCTTGGACGCCTAGTCCCTTTAAATAGAAACAAAACTCAAGCATACTGACATGAAGAGAACCTCAATTACATAGCCTATCACATGGCTCCAACTAAAATATGTGGATATACTCCAGATAATGTGAAAAATATTGAGAGTCCTAGGCAATTGTTGCAAATCTTTGCTCATTCTTTTTCTCTATTCTTTCAGCTCAATGGAAAATCATCTCTAAGAATTACGGAGAAATGGTAGAGAATATAAGAAGGACATCCTCAAACTTCAAGGCTCAATGAGAATCATCACAAGGTATGCAACTTTCTAAAAATACTATTTTATTTCAGAATACGTGAATATGTCTTTAACAATGGATGTTGCCTATGGAATGCAGCTATGAGGCTGACCATCAAGTATATAACATGGCTATTTGTCTAAAGATATTCTAGCCTCTTGATTACATTTATAAATATGATAACTAACAATGTGGACTGACAAAAATTGATCTCTTTGGAATTTGAACAAAACCACTGTGTCACAATTTGATTTAAAACATTTTTCATAACTTCCATAAGATATCTTTTGGAAAGATCAAAAGTGGGAACATATTTACTGACTTTACTCAATAAAATGAGCTTCGTTTTTTTTTTTTTTTCTGAGAAAGAAAGCAATGATAAACTCTAGAGGAAAATCTCCTTGTAACATTTTCTTCATATTAATCTTGTTATTGCATTAAATATTAAGGAGTGTACGTGCCACTTTTTATATCTCTCTAAATCATATGCTGTAACTTTTACTGATGTGGTAAATTATTCAAAGTTGCCATTTTATTCTATTCTGTAATTTTAGGATATTTTATTCTTCCTGAAGACACCTTATGTGGTAACTCTGAATGGAGACTGATGAAGATGTTCTTTTTCACTGTTGTAATGTACAAAAGCTTGGCTCCTCTGAGATGTAGGTTGACTGAACAATTCTGAGGCCTCAGAAGGATGGCTAGAGAACATATTTTTAATAGAGAGTTGAGTCATGGTAAGAAGGATCATTGTCTTGCCTTGTGCACTGTTCCAAAACAATCATTCTAGTCATACATCCATGTTTTATTCTGTATGCACTTTGTCTGAAGTGTTGTGATTATACTGTGTAGAATGTCATGTAACATATACCTTTTTGCATCCTGTACAAATTGGCAGTTTGTAAAGCTCATAAAACTTCAATTTTGTGATCAATATTTAGATAATTTTCTTTTATTGCTATATAGTAACTTTTTGGAACTTCATCCACAGGCAATTAATGAATCATTTAATCCTTAAATTTTAATACTAATTGATTTGGTCATTATAAATACAGATATTGCTGGGTATTGTTGTCAATGCAATCTTATCCATTCTCTCGATGATTCCAATTAATTTATCTGACACAGCTTGTTAGAAAATATTTTATGTGATGAATTGTGTAGACAAATATACTACCTGTTGAAAAACATAGTAAAGGATGAGGTAACATGGAGGCATGTATGAACCTTTCCACTCTGCAGATAGCAAACTAAAATGCATGGCTCCATTTGTCTCATTTTTTATATATTTATTCTACTGCCATAGATAAGCATGGACGAAGTACTGGAATATTTTTTTTCCTCAGCACAAGATGTGAAATTAGGTCAAATGCCATGAATAATTTTTGAAATTATATCTTCATGGACTGATGGGAATTCTTAAGTTGATAAAAAATTTTATCTTTAAGAAATTGAAATTATATTATCCTTATAGGTATTACATAATAATCTTGAAGATACTGTCTGTACGAGCCATCAAAGAAATTAGGTCACTAATGTGTGAAAATCATCTCCATGCCTAATTGTGCTTGTTCAGCACGTTCCAAGTCAATGTGTTAGTTGCAGAAGTTCTTTTAAAAACAAACAAACAAAAAACCAAAACCAAACCAAAAGGAACAAATAAGCAAACACACACACACACACACACACACACACACACACACACACACTCACAAACACACACGCAAAACATGTCAGTGATGGCTATATTGATGAAAATTCTAGAGATAAAAATTGTAAAACCAATTCTGTAAGATAAGAGGACCAACAAATTTGGTGAAATATAGATGGAGAGGTTTGGCACTCTCTGTGCTTTGTCTAGATTTATGGAGTATTAAATCTACACAAGGCATCTATGTTCTGTTAAACTTCTGGTAAATGTGGTGGCTGTACAAACAATAACCTACATATTTAAAGAAAGAAGCTGGGGATGTGTATAAGTTAATAGCCCTTGAACTTAAGTATTTGGTTGTATCCAGAAATCATAAAACCCAAACCACGCTTCAGGAGGATGTGGTTAGAAAAGAGAATTGTTGATTTGTTGTCATAATTGGTATTCACACTTTTGGAAGTTCTAATGACTTATTTTTTTTCTATATTAGAGAAACAGATCTAAGTTCATCATTTGTATGAGTCACTGAATGATATTTTAATTAGATTTAATCACATATTTTAAGGGTACATTTTGTGACATCAGTTCTATACACATTTCTCATTATATAGTAAGTTTTAAATAATTTTAATTTATAGGTAAATGTGTGAGAAAGTTATTGAGTTCCTTGCTGAATAAATTATTTTGCTAATTGTGAAAGATAAATTCTTTTTAATAAAGTTAGAAAGATAATTTCAGTGAGACTCAGGTGAGCCATTGAGAGGACCTTGGTCCTTTGAAGGCTAGATAGATGCCCCAGTGTAGGGGAATTCGAGGATGGGGAGGCAGAAGTGGGTGTGTGGAGGAACATCCTCATAGAAGCAGGGCAGGAGGTGTGCTATAGGGGGTTTCCTGGAGGGCAGAAAACCAGGAGAGGGGATAGCATTTGAAATGTAAATAAAGAAAATATCCAATAAAGAAGAGATGAAGACCTTGAAAATATGCACAAAAATATATTGTGATGGAACAGATATGTATAAATTTATTCTACATTTTTCTGCACCATTGGAAATGGTGTTTCTTCTTCTTTGTTTTTTTATTCAGAAAAGACCAACTACAGAAATCTATTCAGGTAATTATCACTGAAAGAAGACTCCCCAAACCAAGATCACTTCACCATATATTATTCGAAGCTGTACTCTGGAGGTATGCACATTAGTAACTTTCCTATTACTGGGATAAAACATTACCAAGAGAGTTTATTAATAAATGAAATATTTAGTTGAGTCTAACCTGCCAGAGACTTGCCCTTCATTGTAGCAGAGCAAAAGCATGGCAGCAGGAATACATAAGAACTCACATCTTAATCCACAAGCAAGAGACAGATAGCACACTAGAAATATCATGATTTTTTTCAAACTTCAAAAGATATTGGGAGTGTCACAATTCTCCAACAAGGTCACTTCTAGTACTTTCCCAATAGGTTTCTATTTGGGAAACAAGCATTGACACAGAGGAGACTATGGGATCCATTCTTTTTAAAAGCACACAATACATCCCCTGGCCCATGTATAGATTCATGGTCATATCATGACACAAAAGCCATTCAGTTCAAATTCGAGGTTTCCCACGATAGTTTTTCTTGACACCATTTTAAAGGCCAAACTTTTTTCTGAGTCTCAAGGCAATCTTTTATTTATAACATCCTATAAAATAAAAAAAACCACATTAGATACTTCATACTCACAGTGTTGTAGACTATATGTTGTCATTCTGTAACAACATGGAATAATAATGGAACAAATCAAATCCAAAACCCAGCAGGGCAAATTCAAAATCCTATAGCTCCATATCTGATGTTGGAAGTCTTTGATGTCTCTAAATTTCCAGATGTCCTGCCATCAACATGTGTTTCTCAGGCTGGTTATATTCCATGTACTCTGTTCTACTTGATAGCTATCCCACAGTTCTGAAATGTATAAAGCGTTGTCGACCCCAACACAATCCAGGCTTCATTTTCACTGCTTTTGTTTCTCAAGGCTTCATTCCTCTTGTGTCCTTCATATAAAACCTTACCTAGCACATATTTTCTGACCTCTCTAGCATTTCTTACCAATATAAAACTATTCTGCAATCTCTTACTTGTTTATCATTCATACCTCTAAAATAATTACCAAATAGGTGACATTTCCAAGTTTGAAATCCTACTTAGGATGGAACATGAACCTCTTGAATTAGATTTGCATCCAATTTCATTTTTTGTTGTTTTTTAGTATCAGCAAATTGCTAGGCTTTTCCCTTTCACGAGTTGGAAGCTTAGCCGGTTGATCTTATGTCTGAAGGTCATCCTTTCTTTTCAGTCCATATTGAACCAGGTTTCTCCTTGAATTTTTTCATCASGTTCAGGATACATCTTAGCTCTAATGTTACTTTACCCAGCATTCTTTATCTCTTTCAACTTTATATTTTCTACGTATTTTTTGCCAAATTTCTTCTTTTTCATTTTGTACTTGCATAAATGTGATAAATAACAGCCACATGAGAGTATTAATATTAATATGTCGTAAAAAATCTCCCAGGAAAATAGTCCATTATGTGTCAGTTCTTGGGTAAGTGCAGAAGACAGTCACAGACTTTGTCAAAAATTATTACAGTATTGTCTATACCACAATGCTATTATTATTTCCGTTTAAAATTTATTGAGACTGACCTCTATAGTACACATTTCCCTTAGCACTACTCTCTTGTATTCTCCAAATAGCATAGCATATTAGACTCTTCTTACAGCATTCTACCTCTTTTGAAGTTCAATGTTAAATCATTCCACAGTCTTGCAAAACCAGTTGGTTTTTCATAGCAATACATCACCCCTTTTTATCAAATTCTGTCTTACTTTGTTATTTTTGCTGTAGTAAAACACCATGACTATGGAAGCTTAGGAAAGAAAGAATTTAATTGGGTTTATTTTTCTAGAAGATTAGAGTCTGTGATGATAGAATTTTGCATGGCAACAAGAAAATCTGTGATCATATATATTGATGTACAAGCAAGACAAGAAACACTGATAATGGTATGAATCTTTGGAAACCAACAACCACCTAAAGTGACATACCTCATCCAACAAGATCACAACTTCTAAACCTCCCACACCAATTTCAGACTAATGATTCAAACAAGTGAGCCTATGTGGTGCATTATTATTCAATCTGCCAAAATAAGGATTTTGGGGATATATAGCCTTGTATTTCAAGTAATTGATATACATGTATCTGTATAGAAACTGTAATGTTGATTTCCTGAGATTGATAAATTTTGGGTATCCTCTACATACTTTTATTTGCCAAACTATATAACAAGCTAATATTACAAAAATCTTTATAGTGTTTCTATAAATCATTTCTTTGTATTTATGGACCTACCTTATAGACTATACTTCTCTTGATGACTCTTCTCATTGATTTATAGAAAAGTACTTATGCAGTAAATAAGTCAATAAATTTTTAATTTATTTTACATAAATTTATTTTATTACAAGGAAATAGAAAATAGAAACATGACATAGAATCCTTGGCCTAGAATTTAAGCTATAAAATAAAGAATGAATGAAGAAAGCATAGAATCTGTAGTTCCTGAATGGTGGTTGTTACTTTTAAACTTGCAAAAATGTATGAGAMGACAAAAAATAAAGAAGAAGAAGGAGAAGAGTAGGAGAAAGAAGGGAAAGAAGAAGAGACAGAAAAGGAAGAAGAGGAAGAAAAAAAGAAAAAAAGTAGAAGCAAATTAAACAAAAGTGGAAGAAGCAGAAAAAGAAGAATGAATAGGAGATGAAGGAAGAGGAGGAGGATGGGAAAAGAATGAAAAAAAAAGAAAGGAGTAAAACCGATGTCACCATGTTTATGTTAGGAAGTTATAAAGTCATTCTTTTTTTCCTGACAACTCTATGAATCCATGCTTCAGTAAAAATGACTTTCTCTATGTAGTGTAATCAGATATGTTCAAACCCATGTAAATGTACAGTATTTTCCAACCCTCTTCCTCTTTAGGAAATATATTCCTAAACTTTGCCATTTTTCTTCTGTCTCCAGGCAGATGATACCTTCAGTGATGAGTTGGAGTGATTTTAGATGGTGCCATTTCTTCTAACAGCAGCTTCACCAAAACAATCTTCATTATACATGGTGATGACCCTTTCCTGTGTAGCAACAGAGAACACCTGCAGATAAGAAATGCTTAAGTGAGAAATGCTCATTTTGGGATATCATCGCTGAAACTATAATTTGGGCATGGTGACTATTTCCCTTGCTTCCACTTGACTCAATCCTAGGAGTTTAATAGATGAAATAATATTGTATAAGAAGCTCAAAATGGTGGAAGTAATTAGTGCTCCTATAAATATAGATTGATGATTTTAAATATATCTTATAAAAAGAAAATCATGATTAAACAATGCTGGATGCATACTTATATCTTTAATACATAAATTATGTGCCACCTTTTTTTGAAGACAATCCCCATGATTTCTCTCTGTGAAGAGAAGTGTAAATGTGCTTTTAAGCAATAAATACAAAAGCAAACACACATATTGTCTGGTGGGGGGGGGAACTTCTAGTAGTAAGGCCATATTGTTATGTAAATTGCTACTTTTGTTTGAGTCTTTTTGATGAACTTTTCTATTTCAGTACCATATTCATATCTATGTCATTTGTTGAATGACTACATGAATGTTTTATAAATGAAATAGAATTAAATATTTTTAACATTGCTTATACATTGGCATTTATATAGGTGCCAATTATCTGTGCAATAGACTTACATATATATTAACATTTCTGCATTTGTCTCCATTAGAATAAATTGACCTAGAACATAAATTATTGAAAATTTAAGTATATTGACACTTTAAAACTTTACAATTATCATGATTCCTTTAAGAATGTGCTTAGACCTTTCTTCTCAAGAGACACTGAATTAGATTGTCAAATTCTTCAAATTACCATTATGATAGATTTTACAAATGATTAATATCCTTTCCAGTGGGTTAACCCATACTGTTGTTCTGAATTGTGTTTATTTTATTTTTGAGTTTGATCATTTTCATGTTTATTAGCCATCTGCGTTATTTTAATTTTTATTTCTGTCAAAACTTGGGAGTATGTTGAAGACCTAGTCTCTTGAAAGATCTTAGACATTGGGGAAAGATAATATTTTGGATTGTCAAACATTACATGTTTGTCACACTTTTAAAATTTGTTTTGTTATCAGAATGTGTACTATTGTTATATGTCCAAGAATAACTATGTTTGCTTTTATGGCTTCTGAGTCTCATGATATTTTTTTTTTTAAATATTCTGCACCCATAAATTCTTTCACCTATGTTAATTTAATTATTTTATGATTTATGTCAAATTCTTATATCATGAAAAGAATTTTATTTTGAAATCTTACACTTGCAAAGTTATTTGTCATTACTTATATTCATTTGCCAATAATTGCCCATTTATCTGTAATGCCATCTTGCATATGTGCTGTATTCTCATCCATGAATTGCTCCATTTTTGTTGTGTGGATATGTGTGTGTCTTCTGCCTTCTGTTTCATGTGTCTTCCTGTTGGAAGAAATTACAGTTTAGACTGTAATTTCATCAGACTTAATAAATTAATCTGGGAAAAACTTGTTTTAAATGATATTGTCTTCATAAATAAGGACATGTCTCTTTTATTAAATATTTAATTATCATTGATATTTTCACTATGATATTGGGCTTTTCTTACTGTTTTGCTTCTTTGTTTTTGGTTTTAAAGTTTTTTAGATTTTGTTTTATGGGCATGATTTAAGTGGCTATGTTACCTCTTTGCTTTTTTAATAGAATACACCAACTTTGCAGATACTGAGACAATTGATAATGATTTTGGTTATGTCAATAAAATTCTACAAACTGCTACTCTCAGAGAACTTAAGCAATTCTAGAAATATTTTCCACCCTTGATTTAAATGGGATTTACCACAATGCTTTGTGCGTATGAATAGCAAATTGCTAATTGTCTATGTTTTCAGAAAGACCACTTTAAAAGAGCAATGAATAAGCAAATTTGAGTTTACTAAACTTACTGCAGCATGGGAAAACAACACCATAACAAGGTTTAGTAGTGTTTGAAAGGCAAAATAATGGTCTTTCTACCTGGATTACTATGGTATGATGAATAGACAGAACAATGAATTGCCCAAATCAGCATGCAATTCTTTAATATGGATTGGTATAGAATATGTTCCTAATGTGATTCTTGAAAATTGAACTGCTAAGTGAGTTATTGACTTCAATAAGATATTAGTGATGGAATAGATATTTACATATATATGCAAATATTATTTATCCTTTAATAGTTGTGTCTTGATGAGCAGGAGTCTATTATGTGTGTTACCAGGTATTATTACCAAAAGGTAGGTTATTTTTTCATATAACTCGATGTAATTATAAATGAAATATTGTAACTTTAACTTTGAGATATTATATCTATTATTTAGTAASGTTTTACTTCCATTTTTCATATTTTTAAGCACTTTGAATTAAAGCCAGCTGGAGGATACAATTGCTACTTTTTACACAAATACTTGTATTATATTTTTAATATTTATTGCTGTAAAAATTAATTTTCAGTCATTAGTAATCCTTTCATTTCATTCTCAGGCATACTCTTCTTTTGTTTAATTTTTTTTATTAACTTCAGAGTTCTAAGCATTTAGATTTGATTTGGATTTATTTTTTGAGATTATATGATTAAATAGAATCACTTTTCCATTGACTTTCTTATCTATTTTTCTCATGCATTGGTGTTAGAATTTCTGATTATGTGTAAGTAATTTAGTTAGTTTTCATTCCGTGCAGTAAATCAATGGGTTGTGACTGCAGAAAATTAAGCACATCAGGGAAATCTTCTGGTCTTTTATGGATAATGGAATCTCTGAGTTTATTCACATTACTAGTTATCGTTTGTTTCATATCCAAGGTATTATGTTTATTCTTTTTCTCACAGATGATTACAATGCACACAGATTTTTCTATCACATTATTTATACTCTGAATTTTAAAATTAGTAAGGTACAAATTTGGATTTTTAGAATAGCACATTTTCTTCTCTCTTCCTCAATCAAGATGTGAGATTTTTTTTCCAGTTTTTAAAAATGTTCCAAATACATTTATATATTTCCCTATGCACATTTCCTAATAATTTCTTAAACATTTTAATCCATCATTTTTTGTTCTTGATAATAAAAAAATATGTTCTCATATATACTTTCTGAAATAATAAACATGGCACATAAGAAATAAGGACAGTGAAGATCTGTATACCAGACGCAGAGCCCATGCTGCACTATTACTTATCTGCTGTGAGTTCTTAATTTTATTTTAAAAACTATTTTAAATAAGTGTACTTAATTAAGTTCAAATAATAGAACCCATGATTAAAAAGTTGAATGTGCTGTTACATTATTTTATATTTTTATACTCCCATTGGTTGTAATCAGAGACCGCTTGATTGCTCTGGTTCACTGTCAGAGAGGCTATCTTAATTAGTGACCTCAAGAAAAATGAGAGACCCTATCTTAAAAACAAGAGACAACAGCAATTATAAACATGCTAAGGCAAATTATGCTTAGGAATAACACCTACAGTTTTTCTGGCTTCATCCCAACCCTATTCCCTGTCGAAAGCACCATTAAACACAGATATGCCTAAGTAGTCAAAAATGCCCACACAAGATATTTTTCAAATGAGTGAGGCTTATCTTAACAATTTGTCCCACAGACATTTTACAATATCTTCTTTAATTCTGGAAGGACCACACATACTTGCCACAGTGTACATGATGAAATCAGAGGACAACATTATTTAGTTCTTCTAGTATGTAGGGACTTGGGATTGATTTCAAGACATGAGGCTTGGTCTCAAGCACATTTACCTGCTAGGCATCTTGCTGGCTATTTTTAAATGTATTTTAAGTGATTGTATTACAAAATTCATAGGTTACAAATTGAATTCAAATAAGTATAATTCTTAATTCTAGAATCTCTGGCCATGCAGTTCTTTCTTCTCCGTACACAACTAGTAGTACTACATCATTCTCGTTGTCTCTGTCTCTCCCATTCTCACATACATTCTTTTTTTTGGTTTTATTGAGACAGGGTTTCTCTGTGTAGCCCTGACTGTCCTGGAACTCACTCTGTAGACCAGGCTGGCCTCGAACTCAGAAATCCGCCTGCCTCTGCCTCCCAAGTGCTGGTATTACAGGCATGTGCCACAATGCCCGGCTTCTCTCATACATTCTAAATTCTCCCATTTATATATCTGTAAATATACACATGTCATTTTCTTCTATTACAAACTAAGGCAATATTACACAAATTTTAGTATTTAAATAAACTATAATATTATCATTGTAGGAGCTTTTTATCTTATTTAATACTTTATGTTTTTACATATTTTAGTGCATATATATTTTGAATGTTCTTTGAGAATTTTGTGTGCTGTATTTTGATCCTATTTATGCTCTCCTCCAAAACCACTCCTATTTTTCTCCCCATCTAAATTTGTGTCCTTAAAGAATAATTCAAGATAATAATTCTTTTTAAGACCTTCTTTGATGTGTGGACTCCAAGTGCATATATATTTTTAAATTACTTAAAAATATTTACCACTATTTTAGGTATATTAGTGGTTTCCCTGCATGTATGTACTACATGCATGCCTGGTAGCTACCACAGGTATTTGAATCCTCAAGAACTGGAATTAGGCAAAGTTCTAAGCCATTATGTGGATACTGGGAAAAATATACAGGTCCTCTGAGAGAGCAGCCAGTGTTCTTAAATTCTGAGCCATATATCATTATGGTTATATTTCCTTCTTTTTTCAATTTAATTTTTTATTTTAATTTCTATTTATTTTACTTTTTAATTATTTAATCACTTTACATTACAGTATCAGTCTTCACTCTTCTTCAAATGCACCATCACACAGATTTCCCCCACTTTCCTCTCATCTTGTCCCTTGATGAGTCTTCCCATACAATCATCCTCCCACATAATCATCCTCCCCCTATWTGACATAACAAGTCACAGCAGGACTAGGTGTATCCTTTCATACTGAAGCCAAATGATTTCATTCCAGTTAAGGGAACAAGTTTCACACACAAGCAACAGATTCAGAGACAGTCTTCCCTCCAGTGGTTCAGAGACCCACAAGACAGTAAAACTACATTTGATATACATGTTGGGGTTGTGGGCTAAGTCTAGCCCATGCTCATTCGCTGATTGGTGGTTCAGTATATGGGGGCCACCAAGTTTTGAGGTTAATTGACTATGTTGTTCTTACTGTTGAGTCCCTATCCACTTTGGATCCACCAATCCTTCTTACAACTCCTCCATGAGATTCAAAGAGCTGCTCCATCTATCTTTGGCTGTGGTCTTCTGCATCTGTTTCATTTGGCTGTGGGGTGGAGCCTCTCAGAGGAGACTCCTGTCAGCAAGTATAATAATGTATATTAGTGTCAGAGACTAGTTCTTGCCCATGGGATGGGTCTCAATTTGGGCCAGTCATTGGTTGGCCATACCCTCTGTTTCTGTATCAAGTTTGTCCCTGCAAATCTTGTACACAGGACACATTTCTGGTCAAAGGTTTTAAAACTGAGTTGCTATACTTATCCCT
This sequence comes from Apodemus speciosus, assembly GCA_002335545.1. Lineage (NCBI taxonomy): Eukaryota > Metazoa > Chordata > Mammalia > Rodentia > Muridae > Apodemus > Apodemus speciosus. The sequence continues at coordinate 118,989 of BDUI01001675.1, read as the reverse complement.
CCAGTGGCAATTACCTACAGCATGTGGTCACTTCAGGATCCTGACTTTTAAGAGTCTTTGATAGGTCGCCCCCATAGACATCCTGAGTCTGCTGCTGTCCAAAGTCTCTAACATGTCTTAGAGATGCTTGGCACCCCTCTGCTAATTTTCCTTCTGTCTCACTGGCACTCTCAATTCTTGCTACCCACTACTCACCTACCAGTTCCCTCTCCCATTAAGTTCTCTCCCTCACTCCAGTTCCTATTGTCTATTTTATTTCCCCTTATGAGAAATATTCAACCATCTTCCCTTGAGCCCTTCTTGTTATTTGGCTTTAATGGGTCTCTGGATTATAACATGATTATCTTGTACTTTATGGCTAGTAACTACTTATAAGTGAATACATACCATATATGTCCTTTTGGGTCTTGGTTTCCTTACTTAGGATGATATTTATTTCCTGTGTTTGCCTTCAAAATTCATGATATCCTTCTTTTTAAGAACTGAGAATAATTTTAGCTATCCTGGGCTTTTTGTTATTCCAGATAAATTTGCAAATTGCTCTTTCTAGCTCTATGAAGATTTGAGTTGGGATTTTCATGGGGATTTGATTGAATTTTTCTATTTCTTTTGGCATGGTGGCCATTTTTACTGAATTGATCCTGACAATCCATGAACATAGGCGATCTTTCCATCTTCTGAGGTCTTCAATTTCTTTCCTCAGAGATTGTAGTTCTTGTCACACAGATCTTTCACTTTTTTAGTTAGAGTCACAGCAAGATTCTTTATATCGTCTGTGACTATAGTGAATGGTGTCATTTTCCTAATTTCTTTCTCAGCTTCTTTCTCCTTTGAGTATAGGAAGGGTACTCCTTTTTTTTGTCTAAATTGTATATCTGGCCACATTTCTGATCTTATTTATCAGCTGTAGGATTTCTAGGATGGAATTTTTTGGGTCGCTTAGTTATCCAATCAAATCATCTTCAAATAGTGATAATTTGATATCTTCTTTTCCAATTTGTATGCTTTTGACCTCCTTTTGCTGCTTAATTGCTCTAGCTAGAACTTCAAGTACTATATTGAATATATATGGAGAGATGGGGAAGCCTTGTCTAGTCTGTAAATTTCTGTATATTGAACCATCCCCGCATCCCTGAGATGAAGGTTACTTGACTGTGGGGTGTGTTTTTGCATTGCATTGGCAAGAATTTTATTGAGTATTTTTACATTGATATGCATAAGGGAAATTGGTCTGAAGTTCTCATTCTTTGTTGGACTTTGAGTAGTTTTGGTATCAGGGTAATTGTGGCTACATAATATGAGTTGGGTAGTGTTGCATTTGTTTCTATTTTGTCGAATAGTTTGAAGAGTATTGGTGTTAGGTCTTCTGTGAAGGTCTGATAGAATTTTGCACTAAAACCATTTGGTTGTGTGCTGTTTATCATTGGGATACTTTCAATGACCACTTGTATTTCCTTAGGGATTGTGGGTCAATTTAGATGGTCTATTTTTTTTAATTTCCTCAGTTTCTGTTGCTATATCTGCCATTCCATTTCTGATTTTATTAATTTGGATACTGTCTCTGTTCCTTCTGATTAGTCTAGCTAAAGGTTTAGCTATCTTTTTATTTTCTCAAAGAACCAGCTCCTGGTTTTGCTGATTCTTTGTATAGTTCCTTTTTTTTCTACTTTGTTGATTTTGGACCTGAATTTGATGGTTTCCTGCTTCCTACTCCTCTAGGGTGTATTAGCTACTTTCTGTTCTAAAGCTTTCAGGTGTGGTGTTAAGCTGCTAGTGCGTGTTCTCTCTAGTTTCATTTTCGAGGCATTCAGAGCTCTGAGATTTCCTCTTAGCATTGCTTTCATTGGGTCCCATAAATTTGGGTATGTTGTGCCTTCATTTAAATTCTAAAGAGTCTTTGGTTTCTTTCTTTATTTCCTACTTGACCAAGGTATTGAGTAGAGCATGGTCCAACTTCCATGATTATATGGGCTTTCTATTATTTTGTTGCTCTTGAAGACCACCCTTACTCCATAGTGATCTGATAGGAGGCATGGAATTAGTTCGGTCATCTTATATCTGTTGAGGTCTGTCTTGTCAAATTGGTCAATTTTGAGGAAGGTACCATGAGGTGCTGAGAAGAATGTATATTCTTTTGATTTAGGATGAAATGTTTTAAAGATATTTATTAAATCCATTTGGTCCAAAACTTCTGTTAGTTTCACTGTGTCTCTGTTTAGTTTGTGTTTCCCTGATCTGTCCATTGAGGAGAGTGGGGAATTGAAGTCACACACAATTATTGTGTGGGATGCGATGTGTGCTTTAAGCTTTACTAAAGTTACTTTTATGAATGAGGGTGCACTTGTGTTTGGAGCATAGATGTTCAGAATTGAGAGTTTTTCTTTGTAGATTTATCCTTTGATAAATATAAATTGTACTTCCATGTCTTTTTGATGACTTTTGATTGAAAGTCTATTTTGTTGGATATTAGAATGGCTACTCATGCTTGTTTCCTGGGACAATTTGCTTGGGAAATTGTTTTCCAGCCTTTTATTCTGAGGTAGCATTTGTCTTTGACACTAAGATGAGTTTCCTTTATGCAGCAAAATGTTGTACCCTGTTCATGTATACAGTTCGTTAGTCTACATCTTTTTATTGGGGAATTGATCCATTGATGTTAAGAGATATAAAGAATAGTGATTGTTGCTTCCTTTTATTTTTATTTAATTTAAATGTTTGTGTGGTTAACTTCTTTTGATTTTGTTGAAAGATTATTTTCTTGCTTTTTCTATTGTATAGTTTCCCGCTTTTGTTTGGTGTTTTCCATTCCTTATCTTTTGAAGGAGTTGATTTATAGGAAGGTATTTTTGTAAATTTCTTTTGTCACAGAATGCCTTGGTTTCTCCATCTATGGTAATTGAGAGATTTCCTTGGTATAGCAGCCTGGGTTGGCATTTGTGTTCCTTTAGGGTCTGTATGATATCTGCCCAAGTTCTTCTGACTTTCATAGTCTCTGGTGAGAACTCTGGTATAATTATGAAAGGT
>BDUI01001675.1:85614-114915 GCA_002335545.1 Apodemus speciosus | reverse complement strand
TAGCACTACTGCTCTGTAGTATTGTTTGAGGTCCGGGATACTGATTCCCCCAGAAGTTCTTTTACTGTTGATAATAGTTTTAGCAATCCTGGGCTTATATTCCTCAAACTATTCCACAAAATAAAAATGTAAGGAAATCTTCCTAATTAATTATATGTAACTACAAGTACTCTCATATCTAATCCACATAAAAAGAACGAAGTGCAGACCAATTTTCCTTGTAAATATCAATTCAAATATAGTCAATAAAACTCTCACAAATCAAATCCAAGACCACTTCAATACCATCAACCACCATCATCAAGTACACTTTATCCCAGAGGTATAGGTTTAGTTTGATATTCAAAAACCAGTAAATTAATACCACTGTATACACAAACTGAAATAAAAATTACATGACACCTCATATGCTGAAAAAGCCTTTGACAACTTAAAACATACTTTCATGTCAAAAGTCTAGGAGAGATTTGGAATTCATGGGACATATGTAAACATAATAAAAACAAAATATAGAAGACCAACATCCAACAAAATATTAACTGGAGAGGATCTTGAAACAAACCATCAAAAATCAGGAACAAGACAAGGCTGCATACTCTTTCCCCATATATTCAATATAGCGTTCTAACTATAGCAATTAGACAACCAAAGGACATCAAGGGAATATATGTTGCAAAGGAAGAAGTCAAGGTATCACTATTTGTGAATGATTTAATAATATACATAAGCAACCATAGAAATTCTACTAGAGAATTTCTTTACCTGATAAACAAATTCAATAATGTAGCTGGATATAAAAGAAACTCCAGAAAATCAGCAGCCTTCCTCTATACAAATGGTAAATAGGGTGAGAAAAAAATTAGAGAAACAACACCCTTCATAATAATTGCAAACAATATAAGATATCTTGGCGTAACTTTAATGATGCAAGTGAAAGACCCATATAAGAATTTCAAGTCCCTGTGAAAGAAATTGAAGAAAACCTTAGAAGATGTAAAGATCTCCTATGCTCATTTACTGGTAGGATTAACAGAGTAAGAATGGCTATCTTACCAAATGAAATCTAAAGATTCAGTGCAATCCCCATCAAAATCCCAACACAGTTCTTCACAGACATGGAAAGAACAATTTTTAATATATGAAAAACCAAAAATTCCAGGGTAGAGGAAACAGTTCTCAGAATAAAAGAAGTCCTGGGGCAATCACCATCCCTGACCTTTATCTGTACTACAGAGAAGCACTGATGAAAACAACATGCTATTGGAACAGAGACAGACAAGTCGATAAATGGAATAAAATTGAAGACCCAGGAATCAACCCATACACTTATGGAACCTGGTCTTTGACAAAGGAGCCAAAACATACAGTGAAAAAAAGAAAACATCCTCAACAAATGATGATACTCTAACTGTTGATCTACATGTAAAATAATGGAAAATGATCCATACTTATCACTTTACATATCTCAAGTACATGTGGATCAAGGATTTCAATATAAAACCAGATGCACTAAACCTAATAGAAGAAAAGGGAAATAGCCTCAAAAGCATTGGTATAGGAGGATATTTTTTTAACAGAACACTAATGGCCTGGGCCCTAAGGATATTTTTAATACTATTCTCTCCCAAAATAAATAAGTGTTCATCTAAAATATAAGAATATTATGTGTCAAACTGGGAACTAATGGCTAAGGTGCCTATTTAATATATCAAATTGAACCAGGCAGCCAGATTCTCCTAGGATCCCTTACTACTAACCTGTAACAGAGAATGGCTAGCATACCTTGCATCCCTTTCTAAAATTTCCACCCTTGCTGGGTAGCCCTTTTACTAGGGGCTGTCATTTATATTATCCAGAATTTTTTTTTGGTAACTTGCTATTTTGTAGTTTTTGGCATCATGGGTGCTACACCTGATTCCTTTACCTCATTTCTTTCTTCCATTCTTTCTTTCCTTGCATGGCTCTTGGTCATGTCTACTCTAGACAGCACCCTGAGGTCTCTAAATCTGGATATACTATTTTGCCTATGATAATGTTTCTCCTCCACCATACTTAGAAGCAGATATGTCCTTTTTATTTCTTTTTTTCTTTTTTTCATTTGAAAGAGTTTTATATGATGACATGACATTCAGCCATGCTCAATTTTGGTTAACTTTCATCTTCACCATAGTTATAAATTTTCAAAAGGAATACATTGGTATTTAAGTGAATGTCTTTTAATGTCTACTTACATTGAGCAGGTTTTGTTCTTCTTAATGTTTATTAGTTTTGCGGGGATTTCAAACATTGTGCTTTGCCATGTTAACTCCCATTACTTAACTTGTTCCAGATCCAGTACCTCTCATTAACTGCTCTATTTTCTGTCCTCATTTTTCTTGAAACCCCGCCTTAGGTAATTTTCTATTGTTCTGATGAGAAGCCATGATGACTGCAACTTATAAAAGAAAACATTTATTTGGGTGGTAGCTTACAGTTATAGGGCTTGAGATGATGACTATTATGGCACGGAATATAGCAGCAGACAAATAGGCATGGCACTATAATAGTAGATAGAATTTATATCCTGATTTCAAGTTGAAGGTAGTAACTAGCAAAATAGTGAGAGTGGGTTTGGTGTGAGTTTTGAAACCTTAAAGTCTATCCAATATAACACTGACAACAATGCCACATACTTTAATCCTTTCCCAAAAAAAATGTACTAAGTAGAAACAAAGCATACAAATACATACAAGATTTTGCAGTTTATTGTCATTCAAACTACCATGTTCTACAGCCTGGGCCCCATAGACTTGTAGCAGTATTATAATGAAAAGAGCATTTAATCATTTTCCAGTCTCCATAGTACTTCACAGTCTCAATACTGTTCAATTAGCAATGCTATTTAAATGCTCATATTATGACATTCTATTCAATCCCTTATTGTAACCCCTTGTAAAAACCAAACCAAAACATCATATTTCATTATTCTAGTAGACAATGGTGCAGAATATATGTATTATGTATGTATATATAATCACTCTAATAGAGAGAAGAGGGGAAAGAGTGAGGTGACAGTGAATCAAACAAAGCTTAAATCCCAGCAAGGCAGTCTCCAAATATTGTAGCTGGGAGTACGGACTGCTTGGCTTGCACTTCAGATCTTCAACTACTTTAAGATTTTCTGAATGCAACAAACTTCTCTCTTGGCTTGCTTCTACTTCCTGTATGCAGATATCCCCCTACAGAATTACATTTGTATAAAATTTGATTTGTATATGTCTTTGTTTAATATGCATTTTTCATTTTAGGAGCAGAATATTCCATAGCATTTCTTTTAGCAAATCACCGGATAGTCAGGGGTCCTCTTCATAAATTTGAGATTTGAAGTATGAGATCTTCTCCTGAGAATATAATTTCCTTCATATAATCTCTTACCTCATTCATTATTAAGAAATGTTTGGAATATATATATATATATATATATATATATATATATATGTTCTTTAATTTTTCATTGTACATATTTAAATGTTATTGCTAATATATTTGAACCTCAATCAAGTCTATATTGTTTAAAATATTGTCTGCTAACCATATTCACCCAAAACACATCAATTTCAGGAACACAGTGGTCAATATCTACATAAGGGGTCTCCTATTCTTCTTCTTTTTTTTTTTTTTTACAAATATTTCTTTTAAAGAGTCATCCTCTCTTTAAAAAAATTATCAATTCAATAGAGGCTTACTCATGAAACATAGAAAATATTACAGAAATCCATTATTTATATAATGAAATAATCAATGATATTTTGTATTTATTGAGTGAATACCTAAAATAAGTATAAAACGACTATTTTCTTTTTCTGTTCTAAGGATTTACTATACTGCTTTGTAAATGCCTCACACACATTTTGCTACTAAGTTGAGTATCTCCAGCCCTTGTTTTACTGAAATACTGTCTAAATCTGAGGTCTATGATGAATTTTAACAGATTTTGTATGTCTGTTCCTGATTGCTAGGATTAGAATGACAGAAACCCATGTAACTTTGTCTTTATTTGCTGTCATTTATCCTATGACATTCATGTATCATAATTTTATGAATTGGGCATAAAATATACAAAATTATTTGTATACTTAACTAAAAAATGCTACTCATACAAGAGTACTCAATTTGTTCTTTTTAAATCATTTTATTTGTTTACATTTCAAATAACCCCCTTCATAGTTATCACTCCACAAAACTCCCTACTAATCCTCTTCTCACCCCTTCCCTTTGCCTCTATAAGGGTGCTCCTCCATCTAATAACTCACCCCCACCTCACCACTCTAGCATCACCCTACACTGAGGCATCAAGCCTCCACAGGACCAAAGGCCTTCCCTACCATTTATATCAGATCAGGCCATCCCTGCGTTACATATATATTTGAAGTGATGGATGCCTCTATTTATACTCTTTGGTTGGTGGTTTAGTTTCTAAGAGGTCTAGGTATTTTGGTTAGATGATATTGCTCTTCCTATAGGGTTGCAATCCCCTACACCTCACTCAGCCCTTCCCTTAGCTCTTTTATTTGGATCCCTGGACTCAGTCCAATGATTGGGTGTTAGTATCTGCATCTGTATTGGTCAGGTGCTGGTAGAAACTCTCAGGGAACATCCATACTGGACACCAGTTGCCAAGTGCTTCTTGGCATCAGCAATAGTGTTGGGTTTGGTGTCTAGAGGTGGGGCAGTCTCTGGGTGGCCTTTCCTTGAGTATCTGTACCATTTTTTGTCCATGTCTTTTCTTTGGAGAGAAAAATTCTGGGTCAAAAATTTTGAGATATGTGCATCCCCATACTTCCACTGGGGGCCATGCTTATCCATTGAGGCTGGTCTCTACAGTTTCTATCTCCTCTTTGTTGTTCTCCTCTACTACATCTTCTCTGTTAGGTTGTGAGAGCTTCTCACTTCCCTGGTGTCTGGAACTTTCTACAGGCTGTCTCCAGTTCTCCATTCCCCACTTCTAAATATTTCTATGTGAATTCCTGATGCTCTGTACTTCATTCTGTCCCTTCCAATATTTGATCTTGTCCCACTATTTTTCCTCCCCCTACTCTCTCCGTCCCAGGTCTCTTTCTCTCCCCCTTTGCCTCTTGCAATTATTTTATTCTCTCTCCTATGTAGGATTCAGGGCAATTTTTTTGCGTGTAACAGACCTGGGAGTCCTGAAACTTACTTTGTTAACCAGGCTGGCACTTAATTCATAGAAATCCAACACCCATTGCCTCTTGAGTGCTCGGGTGAAAGGTATGCACTGACATGTCTACCTTCAAAATGCTATTTTACATAAGGGCTTTATGCTCATAAATTTCTAGGAAATGGAATAATAATATAGACATCAGTTGATGGAAATAGCTATAATAAAGTTAGTCATTCTAATTAAGACAATATTTTAAACCTGCTATGTGTGTGATGAATAAATAGTATGAATAAGCACTATATTTTTTTTTCGAGACAGGGTTTCTCTCTTTAGCCCTGGCTGTCCTGGAAGTCACTCTGTAGACCAGGCTTGCCTCAAAATAGGAAATCTGCCTGCCTCTGCATCCCAAGTGCTGGGATGAAAGGCGTGCACCACCACCACCCAGCGAGTAAGCACTATATTTTAATGTTATTCATACAACATGCTTATTCTCTTGTACAATATGAAACTTTAGATTTATATAGCACACTGGTATAGTTATAATGAGTTTCAAAATTTATACAAAAATTTTAAACTATACAAATTCAATAAATACAAATTTAAACTATACAAATTGCATACATTTCATCACTGTACTCTGTTGTACAACAACAGATACCATATAGATATCAATTTCATATATAAATTAGTTTGTCATTGTTTTTTCTTGATAATGTTTTCAGATTATTTATATCTTTTTCTACTTATTGTATTTTTGCCTAGTATTGTTCAGTAAGTACTCCTAAAATAATGTATTTTTAATCTCTTACTCATTTTCTTAGAAGTTCCTTTTATTTTACTTCATCAATTGTATTGATCACTCATAATAATGAAAAGAAACAAAACATAAAATTCCTTATAGGGAAATAAAGAGACTCACAACAGTAGTAATTATGATTTAAGGCTCAGTGAAGACCATGCATAAAGGATCGGCTAGACTTTTTAATTTCCATACACATCACTTAGTTCTGCAATTCTTGGTTTCACATATTCTGCTGTCATGTATTTTCTGTTGATGAATTGGCATAAGCTTATTTGAAGTTCCTAGATTTATTGATATTGCAAAAGTTATACTCCTTTGTTGTCTGTCCATAAATGTCAGAAATGAAAAATTGGACCCATGTTAGGCTGTTCATTTAGTCAATGACTTGGATGAAATGCAGGGTTGATTACCAGTGGTGCTCCATCATTATTCATTCTTGAGGATCAGAATGTTTCCCAAGAGACAGTGACAGTAAGCTATAAATATAACCAGCTTTGGAACTTATAAAGAGTACAAATTCACTTCACATAACATGTTAAAAATAAATCTAATTCCATAAATACCCAATGACTCTGGGTCATATGCCCAAATGGTGCTTTGTCTTTTTGTTTCTATGATTTAAAATATTTGCTAATTTTCAACTTCAAAGACAAACCATAACACCATGGAATAATAATCATATGATAGGACTAAATGAATGAGGAATTAAATTAAATTGTGTATATAAATTATTTCTTTCTTTCCCCGCAAGTTGTGTATGACTTCTCATTTAGACTTAACCTACCCCTAAACTATTGCATTAATGGTTGATTTTTCTGTTGTTTACATATTTACAAATGTGTATAATTAAATGTGTATCTCTCCTGATGATCTTTGTCAAGTGAACAAGCTGTCTCTCTGACAGAGAAATAGAATGCTATTCTTATAGCACAAAAAGAAATATCTATCTATATTAATGAGAAATGGACTTTAATGTTGAAGTATGCTGTCATAGTCCCCTGTTTTATCTAATTGCAGCCAATTTTAATGTCATGAACAGCTTTGACATTGGTAAACCAGTAACTAGTGTGTCTGATAGGAGACAGTGACCAGGGAATTTAACAAAAAGCATATGTTACACAGTTAAAACTGTTCTGGGTGTATTCTGATGGATTTGCTTCCTGGATAAACTATTAAGTACTGTATTTACTGAAAGCCACTGGGAATATGCCCTAGAATATACCATATCTGTATTCTTCCAGGAATGACCTAACTTCCCTTCAGGTAAAAAACCATATTCATCATTGATAAAGTTAAGAGTATGGTTAGAAACTCTATTTTCTTTTAAATTAGGCCTACAACATAAGAGGCAACATTGCTATTGGAAATGATAGTGTTCTATTGAATTTCCATTTTCTCTTTTTTCAGCCAATATTACATTCCCCCCTGTTAAAGTTTGAGTTCCCTTAAACTATGTACCTTAGTATGAGTACTTCAAAGGCAATCTGAAGATCATGGTACATATTCATTTTGAACAGAGTTTCAATGCCATGGATATTTTCATGTAAATTGTCTATGTTTTAAAGAAAACAAGGAAATAATTTACTTGGAGACAAATGTGAGTGGGCATTGGTACAGAGCCTGTAGTCAGTACCCAGAATGACATATTCTGCAAGAAATAGAGTACATGAACTTTTATAGCCAGCAAAAGAGGTGTATATAAATACACTTCACAAACACTTTGAAACAAGTTTATTCAGGGATAATAGTGACAGTCCATTTATATATTAACAGTCCATTTAACAGTATATGATTGGCATAGTATCTTTTATTTTTTCCACCTATGTGTATGTATGTATATTAATACAGAGTACAGACCCATTTACTTGAGGACTCAAGAATGAGAAATACATTTGGAGATTAAAATGTGTTTTAATATATATATGGACAACAATATATTTTAGTAAGCTAACAATCTAGGTGTAATTTATAAAATAAATTTCTATTTTCTAAAAAAAAAAAACTATGAAAGCAGAACATAAAATTTGCTTTTTACCTAGAACATAAAAACACCCATTCTCTCTTTCCAATGTTCTTCATATGAAATAAGAAGTCTAGAGAGTACGTAATAAATTTTATAATTTTGCAAATTTTTATTAAATAATTGAGTGAATTTAAAAAGTAAAAAAAAATATACAAATACATGGAAACTATGTATGGTATGATTTCCCTCAGTGTAGAAGCTTATTGTGAGCACATATAGAATAAGGGAAGCTTGATTATCAGACATGCAAATGAAAATCATATTAAGTATATATAATGCCATTGATATCACTACTTTGGCTATTGACACTATATTGAGTTCTGTAAAAGCAGTCTCAAGGAGGCTTTTTTGTACTTTTCTTGTATCTCACAGAGCATTTGACATAAAGAAATGGCACAATGGATTATATTCATTGAATGAGTGGATCAGCAGTTTGGTTGACTGGATTATGGTAACAAGCAGATTTTTTTTTTTTTTTGGAAGCCGCTGTTGTCCATCTCCTTTATTTATGACCTTTGTGACTATCATCTATAGAAATACTTCTCAAGACACAATGAATCTAATTTAGACCAGTCAGAAGTATAACTTAAACAATGAAATATGTTTATAGATAGATTCATTTTGTTTATGATCTGGATACAGAAGCTTTCTTCTGTATGATAATATTATTATCATTATATATTGTGATGTTGCCATATACCATCTGTATATGATTGGCATAGTATCTTTTATTTTTTCCACCTACATGTATGTCTGTATATTAATACAGAGTACAGACCCATATATATATATATATATATATATATATATATATATATATTTCAATGATCTTCATTACAATGAAAATTACAAGTTTTATTTGTATTGCTAATTATTCCTCTCCATTTTATTCACTTCTTTAAATGTATTAGTCCTTATATGGCAATAAATTTCTTCCACATGCTAGTCTCTAGGCACTCAGAGACATTCAATATATAACAACAATAAATTGAAAACTGAAACTTCAAAAAATACAATATTAGTAAATAGTGACAATCTGAAGTACCAAAAAGTACTAAAAATATACTACCTCATTTTATTCTATTCAGGGAATAAAATTCTAGGTTAAAAATATGCAGTTAGTACTATTTTATGAGAAGAAATATGATTCTACCATATAATTTTATGACATATATTATTAGTTGTCACACTCCAATTTCATGGTTGATAGAGTCAAGACAAATAACTAACAATTAACCCATATTATTCTTGCTTCCAACTTGTTTAAATTATAATTTTCTATGTTGTTTTTGATTGTATCTCTGGTGAAAAAAAGATGATCTATTTAAGCTATAGCAAACATTAAAAGATACATTGTAAAAAATTGTACTAGAAAGACATATGGGGTTTTAAATATATGTTATAACTTCAAAACATTTAAAAGTCATTTATGACATTATACATATCAAATACCAAATTTTGAAGGCACATAAAATAATATATTCCTTAATAAAGTTAAAATATAAGTATGTTACAGAGAAGACAGTGAAATACAGAATTTGAAAATTGTGGTTTTGGCTCTTTTCCATTTGATAAGTGATATTGTGAAGTTTCATTAAGTGTGTGTGGTAGTCGTTCAATATAGGGCCTTAGGAATATTAATGAACATGGCTTAGAGTTTATAAGGAGACACAAAGAAGAACAGTTAAGAGATTCTAAGCAAGTTGAAACAAACTATAGTTTAGGGTTGTATCTGAGTTAATTGTCTTTCTGGAAGATTTTCAATGGAACAACACAATTTTGGACATGAGTTTTGGATATGAGTTTTCAAGGCTTTTGCTAATTACATGGATTAATATAGTGATCTCTCTCCCCCTTTCCCACTCTCACAGTGTGTCTGTCACTCCATGCATGTATGTTGAGTTTTGTGTGTGTATGGTGTGTATATGTGTATGTGTGTTTGTATATTTGTGTGTGATGACACCTTATGTCCTCACATGTACCATTTAATAGACAAGGATAAGCAATCACAGTTATGATTCTAGAGATCACAAATATTTAGGCAACAAATCAGATGACATGAAATATTGTGATAGGAGTTTGTTACCTGTTTTTCAAACAGGATCCAGAAATATATCAATTGAACCAAACATCACTTATCCTTTCACCATTTCATTATTATATTTACAGTGTTTTAAAGAATTTTATATTTCTTTGAATCCAGGTGAAATTTTCCTAACCCATCTGTGGCTTAAGAATCCTCAAACATTATGGATTAATGCATTTTTCTGGACCTTCAGTAAAATATGAACTGAAGTGATATAAGGAAAGAATAAAACAATATTTAATTCCCTTTGAGTGACTAGAGATTCAGTTCTTAAGTCAATGACTGCATTTTTCCCTTTAGAGTCACCTGAAGACATTTTTAGAGGAGAAATCAATGAGATAAAAAGTTGATATTAGATATTGTACTGAAGGAATGCACTTGTTCATGAAGAAATATCTTCTGGTCTGGGTTGTAGGTAGTAATGGATAGACCTTTAGTTTATAATAAAATATCTGTCTTTCAGAGCTATTCAATGTTCTGCTTAATATGAAATTTCTCCTGAGCTTGCCAAGTAATATAACTGTTCATATTACTTTTCAAAATAGTGATGTTGACATCAAAAGAGTTCACAAAAGAAAAACAAAGTTTTACACGTAATTTTAGTTAAAATAAGACACGTTCAAGGTAATAGCCTCAAATTTATAGTTTTCCTTCAAGTTCTATGGTTTTTTCACATACTATGTACATTTAGTGCCTCAATTTACTTAGTTTGATTGTCCCAGAAACCATCTCTTTCCAAAGACAGCATAATTCTTAAAATGTCTGAATTGTAGAGAACTGTAAATTATTTAAGATTGTTCATGCTTCTTTCATCAGAACATTAGTTGATTATTAATTCCTAGGAATCTTTTATTGACAAGTCAACAATATTCAAGGAATTCCATTCTATCAGGATTGGATAACATTTGTTATAAAGTGTCTCAGATATCAAAAAAATAAATCTGTGGTGATTAAACTTTGTAAAAAGCTATTTAGAGTATGAATGAGGAAGGATATATTTTGACATCCTACTATTAGACATAAATAGGCTGAAGCAACTGTATTATTTGACTTAGACCAATTAGCAGTCTAGAATCACAATTGATAATCATAAACTCATAGACTGTCTTGGTGTTACTGCAAACAATGGCATTTAATTTACTGGAAGTCAGTATTTATTTAAGACATACACTCTTTCTTGATTTCAGCTGTCTTCAAAGTCATGGACTCAAAAGATTCTCCTGCATCGGCTTCCTAAGTAGCTAGGAACACATACACCTAGCTCACTCTATTCAATTGGCCATGGTATCTCTGATAATTCACTGAATTTGAGCTTATAATATTTTTTCCTTTTTTGAAAATGATTGAAGAAGTATCGTCAGTAGGGTTATATTTGTATCTTATGGTGGAACAATTTTTAAGCCTTTAAATACAATCTTAGTAAAATGATGGTATCTAATACTACAGATTTGTTTGGGCAACAAAACTAGATATTTTCCTTCCGGTTGAGTTGAAAATCTCCAATAACACTTTAGTTTATCCCTCAAATAAGTAAAAACAAATATTATGTTTTAATTCCATTGCAAAAGGTACTTATCAAATCAGTTTATAAATATTCAACAGTTTCTACTATGTCAGATACTTTTCCAGTCTGACCTTTATACTTTAAATATCATTGTGCTGCATACACATGCAAATTACAGTATAAGCATTAGAGTAACCATATAGAACATGATAATATTAGTGAAATACATCAAAATTGACTGTGAGCATTAACCAAAATTTCTTTGCTATTTACAATTTGATTTTATAATTTAGCTGTTTTTTTTTAATTTGAAGCACCCTGATAGAAAATGGTCATCAGTATCAGTGTTTATTCTTGTACCTTTTAACAGCAGATGTCTCCCAGTACCTCTTTGAAAACTATGACACCAATTACTTTTATTTTATAATTAACTATAGGAAACACTCTAAATATTTAGTCAATAATGTAGATTGAATGTAAGAACTGAAAACTAGGATAATTTCTTTAGAATGCTTTAGATTGTATTGGAAAAAACTTTACTGTAACAATGTTTATTTTTATTAGAACCATGTTATAGGCATATTTAGAATGTTCTTTAATTTCCTTATCTTTGTGTGTTGACATGTGTATAAACATGTATGCATGCATGTGTATATGGAGGAGAGAGGTAAATGTTAAATAATTTCCTCCATCACATTTCACCTTATTTTTTAATACAGGGTGTCTCACTGAAGTGATTATTCACTGTTTCAGTTAGCCTGGCTGACCAGTGAGTTTCTGTGATCCTCCTGTCTCTACATTCTTAGATTGTGTTCACAAGCTTGTTCCTGACTTTACATCCTTCTTGGAAATGATACCTCAGAAGTCGCATTTACAATTCCAATGTTTACTAACTGTTACTTCCAGATGAAGTGTTCATTTGTGTCCTAACAATATCCGGATCAATCTGACTACATGCTCAAAATTCAATGCCTCTGATGAGTATATAGAGACAAAGCCCAATACTCCTCATTGTGTTCCATCTAATAATTGTTTGTTTCAGTAAAAAAGTCTACCCCATCAGAATTAAGACTGAAACATCTGTCAATTTGWAGGCTCTTCTTTTGAAATGTAGAATCTATCTTTATGTTTTTACTCTGAATTTTTTCTATTTGCCCTTACATATTCAGTATATTCATAGATTTGGTGCATATCTGAAAGTCTGTGGATAATTTTGCTAATTTTGTACATAGTTAGAGGAAGGAAACAGGTTTTCTTTTTATATATATATCCAGTTTCCAGCTGGTTGAATAGATTCTTCTCTCTCCAATATGTGTTATTAGCACTTTGTCAAACCAATTGAATATAAATACTTTGATGGTTGTATATGAATTTCTATTCTGTTTCTTTTTTCTGTGGTCAGATCTTATATAAATATGCTGCTTTATATCTGTAGCTTTAATACATATTGGGAAGTGCATATTTTGATATTTTTAGATTTATGCTTGCGTTGTCTAATTGAATCTTTTGTGGTTATGTGAATTTTGTGATTGTTGTTTTCTATTAACATGAAGAAATTAATTAGTATTTTTATGCAGGTTTCATTGAATCTATAAGTTATTATGTGAAAAGAGCATATATAAACTGTGTTTTCCCAGCTCATGTGCATGAGGAGTCTTTTCATGGTTGAGAGTCCTCTGTGAATTTTTCACATTTTATAGGTTAATATAGAAATATTTAATTTTCTTGATTAATTTCTTCTGAGTATTTTTGTGACTATTTTAACGAGATGTATAACCATTTTTATAAATGTGTAAAATGTTATTTTATTATAATTAGCTCACAAAGAAATAGATAACATTTTAGCATTTTCAAACACTATGTAAGTTGATTCTTCCCTGAATTTTTTCTCTTTGTACAGTAGAGTACTTTCAGTACTCTACAGATTTGCTTCAAATATTGACCTTTCTTTTAATGTCTCACATGTCTAGTATCTTTTATACTTCTCCTTTATGGTTTATTCTTTTCTCACATCTTCTATTTCCGTTWGTAGTTTTCTGGAACTTTGTCTGTGTATTTAACTATTAGCATCTAGAATCCTTATATGAGAAATCATATAAAGATATCAAGCAAAAGGTTTTTAGCCTGACATTTTATCCTAAAACTTCACTGAATTAGTAAGGAAACAAACTGTAAATTGGAGGACAATATTTTTAAAATGTTAATCTAACAAACAATTAATATACACAAGAAACAGAAAACACAAAATAAACCTAAATGGTAAAAGAATATTCCTTATTAAAATGGGCAAAAGACCCTGCTCATAAGTCATTACAAAGATAATTGTTTAAAATATATAAAACGCCTAACTATGGTAAAAGAAAAGTTAATCCAAAATCTAATTGAGATATGACTTTGTCAAATTAAAATTGCATACCTACTCAAGCTCAAGAAAAACCACACCTCAGCATTGAGAGCAAGTACAATTTAACCTCTATGTAAAGAATTATTGCCAACAGATAGATAATGTCAAAGGAAAAGTCAGTTTTGTTTAATGATATGACCACTGTAGATTGATCATTCTTCAGTGGTAGGTTACATAAACACATAAGTATGGGCAGCATAAAATGGACCTGAAATACTGAAAAAAGGAGAACATAAGAATGGATGATAAAGGAGGAGTGTCTATGTCAGTAGTTGGTAGGTAGGGGTAAATATAATAAAAATACATTTCATGAAATTCTCAAAGAATTAGTAAAAAGTGATAAGAAAAATATTTTTGCAGAGAAGAATGTATTGTTTATTAAAATGTTTATTGTAGAATATAGGGAAATTAATGCCACTAGGTAAAGACATTATGGAATATTTTTCCAAAAAAGGCATTATTAGTGACTTTTTATTTAATCTACCTTTTATGTTTAACAATGTAACAAGTGTACTTATAATATAAAGTTAATCTAATATTGAGGATTTTATTACGTTTCTTAATATAAAAAAGTTTAAAGTTATAAACAATTGAAGCATTGCCCTCTACAGACAATGAAGTATAAAATAATATCAGAACTTTCGTAACATAGGTTTTGAGAATACTTATTATGTTTCATTAAAACCATAAATAGTCTTTGACATTTTGTGATTGAACATTGAGACATTCTGCTACCATAGCATAGCATGAATCTTGTGACATGGCCATTTGATTTTTCTGAGATATGTCTTTCAAAAGACAGCTTACAAAACAGTCATGAGACTTAGGTGCACTCTACTTGGTCTGCAGGACAGATGGCTTTGTCATTTACTAGTCATTCTTACTTCAAAAGATTTCCACACCATATCAAAGTGAAAGGAAATCTTCAAAGAAAGAGAAAATATAGGTTTTCCTTTATGGTAAGATTGATTCTTTAGCTAATGTAATTCAAGAAAAGCCAAAATATGCACCCACATTTTTTTCTGTTTCTGAAAGCTCTGATGGAGTTTACACACACACCACACACACACACACACACACACACACACACACACACACACACACACCAGTGTTCTGATATTCACAGTATTGACTGTCTAACAAGATAATTTCTTTATATATTAAATTAAATCCTGTTTTAAGTTCTGATATAGGCTTCTAATTTGTCCTATGAATGTATACAACTTATTCAGCTCTTACAAATAGAAAATATCTACTCATAGATAGTATTTCCTTGGCCAGGAGTGTTAGCTGAATAGTACAGTCCTGGCCTAGTATGCAATAGGACCTAGGTTTGATGTTTTGTAACACAGACACACACACACACACACACACACACACACACAGAAAGAGAGAGACAGAGAGAAAGAAACAAAGAAAGAATAAAATAGCAAAGGAAGAGCAGAAATAGAATTGGCTGGGAGGATATTACAGTTGGAAAAGTATTGGTACAAACATGAAGAGTGTGTTCCCTCCCCAACACCCACATCAGGAACCAGACATGATGGTACACACTTGTGATTCCAATGCTAGGGAATCATAAGCAGCAGGATCCCAGAGCTGTTGTTCCACCAGCCTAGACTAATCAGAGATCCAGGTCACTGAGGATCCTTGTTAGATAAAAACAAGGTGCTGCGATGCTCAGAAACAACACCTCCTAGATTCCACATGTGGGCGTGTACACATGCACATGTTTTCACACACACACATACACACACAGATACACACAAACACACACACACACACACACACACACACACACATACACACAAACCACTACCACCACCAGCAGCAACAATAACAACAAGAACAAGAAATAGCTTTTCCTTTTTGGTTCCTTGTCCTCTCAGGAGCTTTGGCTTTCCCTCATAGCCACCTTTTCTTCCCGCTGCCTTGTTATTGTGGTGTTGGACAACTCACTTTCCTGGTCCTTTACTAGGACCTGCCTGTTTCTACAGTCACCTACAATACCCCACGCTTTCCTTAAGTACCAGAAGGTTGTCAAATGCGAACTGTTCAACACTTCAAGAACTTTTTAAATTTGATCTTCAGTATCCTGTAGATATGTTCTCTAATGCAAGGGATTTTGTGTTGTCAGATTAGTTTTACTTCATTGTTAACAACACTTACTAATTTTCAGAGACTACCATCTTCCTTCCAACTATGTAATTGGTCAAAATTGAAACCAATGGTCACAAATGTTTTGCAGATTTTTGTATAAAAAGATTGTACCCTTTAGAATTGGGTACAATTAATAGAATTATTGTGTTGCTATGGGGGTGGATGGATATTAAAGTTGTTTACAAAGATTGAATGAATTAGAATGATTTAGAGAATGGTCTATTACCTAGAATCTAACCCTGTCCAAATTATTAGCCAACAATACTAAGAGGGAATACAGGAGGCTCAGCAAAAGCCATCAGTTTGCAAATTACAATGCCTTATAGGCAACATACATAGTTATTGTTTTTTTGTTTGTTTTTGATAATATAGAATTTGCTCATAAGTCTTACATATTATTCATTAATCTTATGGGTGTTGCCTTAAAATTAATTATAATTTTTAAATGAAAGCCCACTAGCCTCTACCATCCCTAACTTCTCATCAAATTTCTTTGGCCTTCATACCTGACTCCATCCTTTATGGCTGAATAAACTGGACATTCTCATTAATTCCTAATCTGCATAGATCATGGGCAGCACTTCTCAGGCATGTGTAGAGAATTAACTTATCCCAGTACTGTATTTAAGCAGTTCTGAATGGAATTTTATTCATTTGAAATCATGGTAAATGAAACATGAGGATCAATTTGGCTCGCCAAAAGTAGCTTCCTTCCTTCCTTCCTTCCTTCCTTCCTTCCTTCCTTCCTTCCTTCCTTCCTCTCTCTCCTTCTTCCTTCCTTCTCTCCTCTTCTTCCTTCTCCTTTTCCTCTTCCTCCTCATCTTGTTCTTCTACTTTCTCCTATTCCTCTATTGTAATTATTAAATAAAATGTGGGTTTCTTTCTGCTTTTACTTTTATTGAAGAGTTAATTACACTTCAAAAATTATCACATTTCCTGGTACCCCCTGGAAATCCCCTATACCATCCCCCTCTGCTGCTTATATGAGGGTGTTACCTCAACCAAACTCCCAATCCCACACCCCACCCTCAAATTTCCCTGTACTGGGGTATCAAGGCTTCATAGGTCAAACGGCCTCTCCTCCCATTGATGATTGACAAGGCCATCCTTTGCTACATATGTGGCTGGAGCCATGGGTCCCTCCATGTATACAATTTGGTTTATTCTCTGCGAGCTCTGGGGGCATCTGCTTGGTTGATATTCTTCCTATAGGGTTGTTACCAACTTCACCTCCTTCAGTCCTTTCTCTAACTCCACCACTGTGAACCCCATGCTCAATTGTTGGCTATGAGCATCTGCCTCTGTATTTTTCAGGTGCTGGCAGAGGTTCTCAGAGATATGTGTATCAAGCTCCTGTCAGCAAGGATTTCTTGGCATCCACAATAGTGTCTGGTTTTAGTGATTGCATATGGGATGCCCAGGTTGACCAATCTCTGGATGGCCTTTCCTTCAGTCTCTACCCCACACTTTGTCTCTGTATTTCCTCCCATGAATATTTTCTCTCCCCTTCTAAGTATGAGCGAAGCATCCATGCTTTAGTCTTCCTTCTTAAGCTTCATGTGGTCCTTGTATTTTATCTTGGCTATCTCAAGCTTTTGGGCTAGTATCCACTTATCTGCTTCAGCTATTTATTTTGTGTGTCTACAAGAAATAATCTAAGAACCAATACAAATGCTGTCCTTATGCTTTTAGTGTTCTTGTAAATTTTATACTTATATTTGAAAGATAGCTTGCAAGCATAGGTGGGATTATCTGAAGATTACTGGTTCTATTTCTATTAATTGTGCTTATGTGGTAGAAATCTTTGCCTGCAGAAATATCAAGCTGTTCACTGAGAGTTCTCCTTTGGCTTGCTTTACATATAAAAAGTACTGGTAAGTCAAGGTCCACATTAACGATGATCTCCTTAGAAATAGAGGACATTTAATGCTCATTTCCCTCCCACTTCTGCTCACCCAGAAAACCTGTCAAGTAATTTGGGTGTGTGGATTTCAGAAAATGATAGAATGTACTTAGGGGACCTGACAGATTAAGACATTAGAAGGATCTAAGATTACTCAAAATCTTTCATTTTGAACTGTTTGTCACTTCTAAGAACAAGGATATATGTACATGGTTCCTAATAAGAGCAATTTTTAATTGGATATTTTATTTATTTATATTTCAAATATTATCCACTTTTCATGGTTTCTGCTCCACAAACCCCATATACSATCTACCCTTTCCCTGCATCCATGAAGGTATTTACCCAACCACCAAACCACTTCAGCCTCACTGCCCAGACATTCACATACACTCGGGCATCAAGCCTTCACAGGACCTAGGGTCTTCCCTCCCACTTATGCCAGATAAGGCCATCCTCTTCTGCATATGCAGCTGGAGCCATCGGTCTCTCCATGTGTATTCTTTGGTTGGTAGCTTAGTCCATGGGAGCTCTGGGATGTATGTTTGTTTTATATTGTTGTTCTTCCTGTGTGGTTGTAAACCCCTTCAGTTCCTTCAGTCCTTTCCCTAACTCCTCTATTGAGGTCACAGTACTCAGTGCAATGTTTGGCTAGGAGCATCTATATCTGCATTGGTCCAGCTCTGTGACAGCAAGCACTTCTTGGCATCAGCAGTAATGTCTGGGTTTGCAATCTGCAGATGGCATGGATCCCCAGTTGGGGCAGTCTCTGAATTGTCTTTTCTTCAGTCTCTGCTCAATTATTTGACACCGCATTTCCTTTAGACAAGAACAATTCTTGGTGAAAATTTTGGAGATAGGTAGGTGAACCCATCACTCAACCAGGGGGCCATGCCTAACTTCTGGATGTGGACTCTCTGCATGCTCTCCCTTCGCTTTGTTGGGTATTTCAGGTAATGTCAATCACAATTGGGTCCTGGGAACCTCTTGCTTTCCTGGCCTCTTGGACTTTCTTGTGGATTTTCTAGCACCCACATATATGTTTTCTTTTTGGGTCAAGAAATTAAAAATATCCCTTTGATGCACACAATCCTTCTCTTCTTCCCCCTCATGTCCATCCTTCTCCTCCTCATCATCATCATTATCATCCTCCTCCTTCTACCCACTCCTCATAATCATCATAAGAAAAATGAATTGTAACATACTAAATCACACGCAAGAATTAAAAGAAAATAAAACATTTCCTATCTAATAAAAGCAGTTAAAATATTTTTTTCATATTAGAAGACAAATAGGTTTACCATAGTGGATGAATAATGAGAATATATTTGAATTTAACCCAGTAAGACTATCTATATCTCACTGTTGACCCACAGGGGACTTGAGACAAAGAATCTAAGTGTTCAATAATGTAGCAACACTCAAATTTGAGGTATTGGACTGCAGTTTAAAAGATCACTGTGGTAAGATAATTCGATGGTAGATTCTTCAAAATCTTACCTAAGCAATTTTTTTGAAAACACAAACAGAGTTTTCTATCAATGTGATAATGGAACAAAATTCTGCAGCTAATATTAGATCTTCTTTATAACAGTATATTTTATGCTTGGGCTCAAGGAGATGGAAGGCTGATGATAAAACATTTAAAAATTGTGTGTGTTGGCATGTCAAAATGAGAATTCAGAGGAAAAGAAATGAAAGGATTATTTTTAGTTTTACTAATAAGGTTATGAATGTGGATTGTCTTGGTTTGTTTGTCTTTCTCTTTGTGTGTGTATGTGTGTGTGTGTGTGTGTGTGTGTGTGTCTGTATGTGTGTGTGTTTCAATCTTCAGTATCATAAAGTTTAAGATTTAAGACAGAGTCGATCCCTGGGACATGAATTCCCCAATTATACTAGACTATTGGCCAGGAAACTCTTTCTACTAATCAGTGCTTTGAATACATGTCATAAATATCATGTATGGGTTTTCTTTTGTAAATGTCCATTATAGTAGTTGAACTCATATCTTCATAGTTGTATAGGAGCACCTTAGAAACATACATTTGCTACCAGTCAAACTAATGTGTTTTAAGGTATTTCTTTGGACAAGCATATAGTTTACTGATAACATACTTATTTGGCTGGCATAGAAGTCTGTATTTGTTTACAAGGCTTTAGTGTGATCGAATATTAACTCTTGTAATAATTAAGATTTTGTGTTTTTCTGGCACCAAGTTCCTCAGATGAGAAAATCATGCCAGTGAACACAATAGAAAAATTGAATCAATTAAATGAAAACAAATTCATGGGTATGCATAGCCTTAATATCCAAAATTAATGCCACACTCTACCTCAAAAACACACAATTTTTAGGTGTTTTTAATGAAAATCCATAGAGTGATATGATCAAGCATGATAACACTTTGCTACTGTTTCCATTCATGGGAAAATTGAACTTTGTTTAGAATTAATTATCTCTTGTTTTCATCTAATATTCTGCCAAATAGTTTCAAGCTGACATAAAGATATTTTTATGTATTTTACTGTCCTAACACAAATTTCCTATGTAAAAAAGAAAAGGACAAATAATCACTTAAATTTGAAAGTAAAAGAGCTAAATCGAATTCAAGGAATTCACAGACCATACCTAAACATAGTAAAAGCAATATGCAGCAAACCATTAGCCAACAACAAAATAAATGGAGAGAAACTTGAAGCAATCCCACTGAAATCAGGCTCAAGATAAGGCTGCCCTCACTCTGGATATCCATATCTCCATATCAATATAGTTCTTGAAGTTCTAACTAGAGCAATTAGACAACAGAAGGAGGTCAAAGGGAAACAAATTGGAAAGGACGAAGTCAAAACTATCACAATTTACAGATGATATTGTAGTATAATTAAGCAACCCAAAAACTACACCAGAGAACTCCTACAGCTGATAACATCTTCAGCAAAGTGGTTGAATATAAAATTAACTCAAACAAATCAGTAGCCTCCTATATTCAAAGGATAAATGGATTGAGAAAGAAATTGGGGGAAATGACAACCTTCAGAATAGTCACAATGTAAAGTATCTTGGTGTGACTACAACCAAACAAGTGAAAGATAGTATGAAATAAACTTTAAGAATCTGAAGAAAGTTGCTTATCAGCTGTAGGAGTTCTCTGGTGGAGTTTTTTGGGTCACTTAAGTATACTATCATATCATCTGCGAATAGTGATAGCTTGACTTCTTCTNGGGGAAACCAGGAAAAAGGGAAATGAAATGTAAACATAGAATATATCCAATAAAAAAAAAAGAATCTGAAGAAAGAAACCAAAGAAGACCATGCTCATAAATTGGCAAGACTATTATAGTAAAAATGACCATCTTGAAAAGCAATCTACAGATTCAATGCAATACCCATTAAAATTCCAACTCAATTCTTTATACAGACAGAAGGAGAATTTCTCAAATTCATCTGGAATAACAAAAACCCAGGATAGCTAAAAATACTCTCAGCAATAAAAGGACTTCTTATGGAATTAGTGTCCTAGAGCAGAAGCAGTATTACAAAGCAATCATTATAAAAACTTCATGATATTGGTAAAGTGACAGGCAGGTAGATCAATGTAATAGAATTGAAGACCAAGAAATGAACCCCCACACTTACGGTCACTTGATCTTTCATAAAGAAGCTAAAAGCATCCAGTGGTAAAAATGAAAGTCTTTTAAAAAAAATGATGCTAGTTCAACTGGCAGCAAGCATGCAGAAAAATGCAAATCAATTCATTCATATCTCTGTGTACAAAGCTCAAGTCCAAGTGGATCAAGAACCTCCACATAAAACCAGACACACTGAAACTAATAGAAAAAAGTGTAGAAGACCCTTGAGCATATGGGCCCAGGGGAAAAGTTCCTGAACACAACCCCAATAGCTTATGCTCTAAGATCAAGAATTGATAAATGGGACCTCATATAATTACAAAGTTTCTGTAATAACCTGTCAATAGGTCAGAATGGCAACCAACAAATTAGGGAAAGATCTTTACCAACTCTATATCTGACAGAGGGCTAATATCYAATATATACAAAGAATTCAAGAAGTTTGATTCCAGAGAACCAAATAACTCTATTAAAAATGGGGTACAGAGCTAAACAAAGAATTTTCAACTGACGAATATCAAATGGCAGAGAAGCACCTCAAGAAATGTTCAACATCTTTTGTCATCAGAGAAATGCAAATCAAAACAACCCTGAAATTCTACCTCAAACCAGTCAGAATGGCTAAGATCTAAAACTCAGGATACAGCAGGTGCTGACAAGGATGAGGAGAAAAAGCAACACTCCTCCACTGCTGGTGGGATTGCAAGCTGGAAAACCACTCTGGAAATCAGTTTGGTGATTCCTCAGAAAATTAGACGTAGTACTACCAGTGGACCCAACTATGCCACTCCCGTCTATATACCCAGAACATGCTCCAGCATGTAATAAGGACACATGCTCCACTGTGTTCACAGCTGCCTTATTTATAATAGCCAGAAGATGGAAAGAACCCAGATGTTCCTCAGCAGAGGAATAGATACAGAAACTATGGTATATGTACACAATGGAGTACTATTCAGCTATTAAAAACAATGAATTCATGAAATTCTCAGGCAAATGTATGAAACTAGAAAGTATCATTTTGAGCCAGACAACCCAATCACAAAAGAACACACATGGTATGCACTCACTAATAAGTGGATGTTAGACCAAAAGCTCAAAATAAACAACTTGCAATTCACCAAGCTCAAGAAGAAGGAGTACTTAAGTGAGGGTACTTTGGTTCCTCTTAGAAAGGGAACAAAATAGTCACAGGAGCAATAAGGGAGACAATGTGTAGAGCAGAGACTGAAGTAAAGGCCACCCAGAGACTGCCCTACCTGGGGATTCATCCTATAAACAGTCAATAAACCCTGACACTACTATGGATGACAAGAAGTATATACCAAAAGGAACATGCAATGGTTGTCTCTGGAGGGGCCTCCCAGAGCCTTACAAATACAGATGTACATGCTAACAACAAACCATTTTACTGGGTATGGGGTCCTCAATGGAAGAGCTGGAGGATGGTCCAGATGAGTTGAAGGGGTTTACAGCCCCATGGGAAGAACAATTATTTTGGCTACCCAGACATCCCAAGATTCCCAGGGACTGAACAATAAAGTAAGGGGCAAACAGGTCTATAGCCAAAAATGTGGCAGAGGAAGGAAGGCCTTGTTGGACATCAGTGGGAGGAATGGTCCTTGGTCAGATAAAGACTCAACTAAGGCCCGAACAAAGGCCCCAGAGGGTGCGGGGAGGAGGGAGTGTGTTGGGTGGAGAGGCTTATATGTCGAGGCAGAGCGAAGGGTGGAGGTGAGGGGTTAGGGGTCTTACAGGAGGGGGAATATAGGGAAAGTTTTACCATGGGCAATGTAAATGAAGATGATATTCAATAAAAAATAGTAAAAAATAAAAATAAAAGAAATATAAAGTTTAGCAAAGAATGATTTAAGATAGTTTTCTCCACTTGATAAAATATCTACAAAGACAACATCCAGATCACCTCAAGCATAAACTCTAGTAAACTATAGTAACTTGACAAATAAGGCCAGAATCTTATTTCTGACAGTATTTCTTTATGACATTTCTTTGGAAGTCACATGTAGTTCAAGAGTTGTGGCCAAAATAAAATGCTTACAAATTATAATGAAAGAAATAAAACTGCCCTTCATTGGGTTACATGACTGCCTTGATAAAATGACTGAAAGGTATTTATGAAAAAAGTCTTCAGATGTAGTACGCGAATGCATCAAGACTTAACTATCTGAGCTACATTCAATTTTCATTTTTGTGTAGATACTGAAAGTAGCAATTTAAATTTTTCTTTTATAGCATATGTTTGTGGGTACATGCATGTGTGTGTGTTTGTGTGTATTGTGCCACAACAAACATGCAGAGGACAACTTATGGTGCAATTTCTCTAGTAACATGTGGAATCTAAGGATCAAATTTAGGCCATGAGATTTGGCAAAAGTGTCTTTACCTGCTAAGTCAACTTATTGGATCAAAAAGAAAACCAATTGAAATTGTATTTTTTTCTAGTATCTTAGATTTCTGTTGGTGTTTATCCATCTCTTGATGTGAGCCTGTGCGGAAGCAAAACAACACGTTTTAAATGGCCTGGTAGAATGTAGCACCTTGTATCACAGCAAAGAAAAGAGAAAGACAAAGAGAAACCAGGTCATGCTCCTAGGGACCAATCATTTCAGATTAGACCCACCTCATAATAATACTCATATCATTATTGTATCATATCAATCCTAATAATCATATAATTATTAATGTCTTATTGAGGAGTTACTCCACTTATTAAATAAGAGCTCCCAAGATTTATTAACTACTCAAAAGTCTATCATCTGTCCAACATGACACTAATTTGAACAATCAAGGAGTAGTTCTGACTCAAATAGTAAGATAAGATTAATATACATATACCAGCTGTTTCCTTGCATGCAAGTCATGGAGAAATAAAATGCAAAAAAATATTTAAAATAGAAATAAACTCTAGAATAAAATATAAGTAAAGATGTATAGAATCTATTTTTTTCTCTATACACAAAAATATATTGCTCTTGTGGTAGGAATTAAAGGTCTAAATAAGTAGGTCAGTATTTGTGGATTTAACGACTCTATACTATCTATATGTCTATTCTTTACTTGATTTACAGATTCAGCGAAGTCCAATTTAAACAAAATTCTAGTCCTGACTGATTAATGTTAAAGTTTATATGAAAAGACAAGAGATCTACTTTAGACAGAAAAAATACTGAAGTAGATCAAAAGTGGATAAATGATATATAAGCCTTGTTTCAAAACTTTAATTAGAACAATGAAGAAATCGAAGTAATTTTGCACTGAAAAATAATAAAGTTTAATGTACAGTACACTGGCCCAAAAATAGATAGTGAAAATCCAGTGCCTGTAGGATAAATTTTTAGAGGATGGTGATATAATTAGGCATAGTAATGTAAGTGTAATGCAGTCATTAAAGAGGTAAACTTAGCTCCTTTGTCAAAAACTAAGTGACCATCAGTGTGTGGGTTCATTTCTGGTTCTCCAATTCTCTTCCACTGATCTACCTGCCTTTCTCTGTACAAATACCATGCAGTTTATATCCCTATTGCTCTGTAATACAGCTTGAGGTCAGGAATGGTAATTCCCCTAGACGTTCTTTTATTGTTGAGAATAGATATTGCTGACCTGGATAATTTGCTTTTACAAATGAATTTGCAAATTGCTCTTTCTAACTCTATGAAGAAATGAGTTGGAATTTTGATTTTACTATATTTATCCTTCCAATCCAAGAGCATGGGAGATATTTCCATCTTCTGGGATCCTCGATTTCTTTCTTCAGAGACTTGAAATTCTTGCCAAAGTGATCTTGCACTTCCTTGGTTAGAGTGACACCAAAGCATTTTATATTATTTGGGTAAATTGGGAAGAATGTCATTTCTCTTATTTCTTTCTCAGGCATTTATCCTTTTCGTAGAGGGATGCTACTGTTTTCTTTGAGTTACTTTTATATCCAGCCACTTTGATGAAGTTGTTTATCAGGTTTAGGGGTTCTCTGGTGGAATTTTCTGCAACTACTTATGTATACTATCACATAATATGAAAAATGTGATATTTTGACCTCTTTTCCAATTTGTATCCCTTTGAGTTCGTTTTTTGTCTAAGTGCTTTGGCTAGGATTTTGAACTCTATTGAATAGGTAGGAAGAGAATGGGTAACATTGTCTAGAAGCTAAACCATCCAGTGAAAACATTACAGCATTTTCAACAAATGGTGCTTGTTCAACTGGCAGTAAGCATATAGAGAAATGCAAACTGATCCATTCTTATATCCTTGTACATATCTCAAGTTCAAGTGAATGAAGGACCTCCACATAAAACCAGATACACTGGATATATTATAACAGAAAGTGGGGAAAAGCCTTGAACATATATGCATGGGGGAAATTTCCTTAAGAGAACATCAATGGCTTATGCTCTAGGATCAACAGTCGCCAAATGGTACCTCATAAAATTCCAAAGCTTCTGTAAGGCAAAGGACACTGTCAATAGAACAAAATGGCAATCAATAGATTGAAAAAATATATTTACCAACTCTACACCCAGTAGAGGGCTAATAATCAGTATATACAAAGAACTCAAGAAGTTAGACTCCAGAAAACCAAATAACCCTATTAAAAGTCTTTGATTTTTTTTTATAAAGCTAAACAAAAAATTTACAACTAAGGCACACTAAATGGCTGAGAAGCCCCTAAGGAAATGTTCGACATCCTTGTTCATTAGAGAAATGTGAATCAAACAACCCTGGCATTCCACCTCACACCAGTCAAATGGCTATGATAAAAAATTTAGGTATCAGCAGATGCTGATGAATATATGAAGAAAGAGGAACACGCCTCCTTTTTTGGTGGGATTGCAAGTTGGTAAAACCACTCTGGAAATAAGTATGGCAGTTCCTCAGAAAATTGGACATATTATTACCTGGACCTAGCTATACCACCCTGGGCATATACACTAAAAATGCTCCAACATATAAAAGGACAAATGTTCCACTATGTTCGTAGCATCCTTATTTATAATAGCTGGAAGCTGAAAAGAACCAGGATGTCCTCCAACAGAGGAATGAATACTAAAAATGTGGGACATTTACAAGTGTAGTACTAATCAGGTATTAAAAAACAATGAATTCATGAAATCCCCAGTCAAATGGATGGAATAAGAAAATATCATACTGAGTGATGTAACCTACTCACAAAACAAACAAACACAGATTGTATGTACTTGCTGACAAGTGGATATTAGCCTAAAAGCTTGGCACACACGATACAATTCATAGACCACATGAAGCTCAAAAAGAAGGAAGACCAAAGTGTGGATGCTTCTGAGAAGCGGGAACAAAAGTCTCACAGGAGGAAATATGGAGACAAAGCGTGGTACACAGACTGAAGAAAAAGCCATCCAGAGATTGCCATACCTGGTGATCCTTCCCACATACAGTCATCAAACCCACACACTACTCCTGATGACAATAGGCACTTACTGATTGGAGCCTTATATATCTGTTTCCTGAATGTCTCTGGCAGAGCTTGACAAGTACAGAGGCATATGCTTTCAACCAATGATTGGAGTGACTACAGAGTCCCAAATGGAGGTCTTGGAGAATGGACTGAAGGAGCTGAAGGGCATGTAATGTAAATAATGTGAAAATATTATAATTGAAAAATATTTCTTAGCCAGGCGGTGGTGGTGCACGCCTGTAATCCCAGCACTTGGGAGGCAGAGGCAGGCAGATTTCTGAGTTCGAGGCCAGCCTGGTCTACAGAGTGAGTTTCAGGACAGCCAGAGCTACACAGGGAAACCCTGTCTCAAATCCCCCCCAAAAAAATAAAAGAAAAAAGAAAAATGTTTCTTGACCAAGATGATGTACATATACAAACTAGTGATCTTAAATTCAAACTTTATATATGATGAGTGTACTAAGTTTATTGCTGATGAAATCAAAATCATCTGCACCTTAAAAATTATGTGATTTAAAAGTCTGTGAAGAACTTTTAAAGAAATCAAATGTACCAAATAAATTTAAGGAAGACAAGTAGGAAACTTTGACTTTTTATAGTAAGTCATTTGAAAACATTTTTAAATTATTGAAAAGGAAAATCACAGATCAGGAGATGATATTGTCTCAAAATATCTTCTACCATTCTAAATCAATAAATAATTGAACTCAGCAACAAGAAGTGACACAATTGTCCCTAAGCAGGACAAATGATGAGCAACTGTCTACCCTCATGTTGGTATCATATACCTTCCTATCCATAATCCAAATTATTACTGACTATGTTTCATCTGTGCTCCAATTGATCAGCCCAAATGGCCAGGAGTTTATGGTTCAACTAACCCATGTTAGCTCTCATTTTTCCTCTCCTACACATTCTTCTCTTTCTACCCTGTCCCAGATTCTTTATGTTGTCTCAAACCCAGGAAATTAACCCCACCTATTTCTCTTCTCCTCAGCAATTGGCTGTTGACATCTTTATTCACCAATCAGAATTGACTTTGGGGCAGGGTCCTAGGGGCTACTAAAAACTCCAAGTTCTTGGAAGCCCTACTTTGCATTACAATATACAGTTGCCCAACTACTATACTGCTGAAGTCATATTTAAAAATAAAAAGGCTCTGTGTGTTTCTTTTTTTTTCAATTTGGAAACATTAGGGTATTTATTTATTTATTTATTTATAATCCCATTTGTTTACATCTCAAATGATATTCCATTTCCCACTTATCGCTCTACAACCCCCCATTCCACATCTGTTCTCTCTCCCCTCCCCTTTGACTCTCTAAGGGTGCTCCCCAACCTTCACATGCACTCCTGCTCCACACTCAAGCTTCCCCTTTTGGTGGGCCATCAAACATCTCCGAGTCCAAGGGCCTCCCCTTCCATTGCTTTCAGGCAAGGACATTCTCTGCTACATATGTAACGGGAGCCATGCATCTCTCCCTGTACACTCCTTTGTTGGCTGTCTAGTCTCTGGGAGGACTGCATGGTCCAATCCAGCTGTTGTTCCTCCAATGAGGTTGCAATTACTCTCACCTTCGCCAGTACTTTTTCAAGGTCCCTCATAGTGGTACAAGGCTTCAGTTTGATGGTTGGCTCAAAACATCCATTTCTGCATTGGTCATTTGCTGGCCAGACCTCCAAGAAGAGCCATTCCTGGTGATAGAGAACTTTACCGCACTTTCTAACAGGATTACTTGGTTCCCTGGAATCTAACTTCTTGAGTTCTTTGTATATATTGGATATTAGCCATTTATCAGATGTACGGTTGGAAAACACCTTTTCCCAATCTGTGTGTTGCCATATGGTCCTATTGACAGTGTCTGATAACTTACAGAATCTTTGCAATTTTATGAAATATGATTTGTCAGTTGTTGATCTTAAAGCATAAGCCATTGGATTGGTGTTCTGTTCTGGAAGTCTTCCCGTGTGCTAAAGTATTCAGGGTTCTTTGCCCCATTCTCTTCTACTAGATTCAGTGTATCTGGTTTTATGTGGAGGTCCTTTAATCACTTAGACTTGAGCTATATACAAGGAGATAAGAGTGTATCAATTTGCATTCTTCTACATTCTGACAGTTGAACCAGAACCATTTGTTGAGAATGCTGTTTTTTTTCTTTTTTTTCTTTTTTTTTTTTTT
>BDUI01001675.1:47113-79344 GCA_002335545.1 Apodemus speciosus | reverse complement strand
CCTGGCTGTCCTGGAACTCACTCTGTAGACCAGGCTGGCCTTGAACTCAGAAATCCGCCTGCCTCTGCCTCCCAAGTGCTGGGATTACAGGCGAGTGCCACCACGCCTGGTTCTTCCCAATCTTTTTGATAAGTTTTGGTTGAAAGTCTATTATATTAGATATTAAAATGGCTGTTCCAAATTTTTTCTTGCGACTATTTGCTCTTTAATTTTTTTGAGCTTTCTACTTTGAGATAATATCTGAGATGTATTTCCTGTATGCAGCAAAAATCTGGGCACTGTTAACATATCTGGTCTGTTAGGCTATGTCTTTTTATTGGGGAATTGAGTCTATTGATCTTGAAAGGTATTAGGTACCAATGATTGTTGCTTCCTGTTATTTTTATTGTTAGAAGTAGCATTATATTTTGTGTTTCGCTAATTTTGTGTTTGGTGTGAAAAGATTAATTTCTTGCTTTCTCTTGGGTGTAGTTTCCCTTCTTTTGTTGGACTTTTCCTTATATTATCTTCTGTATGGCTGGGTTGTTGCAATGATATTGTTTAAATTGGTTTTTGTCTTGGAATGCTTTGCTTTCTCCATTTATGGTAATTGAGAAATTTTTTGGTTATAGTAGCTTGGACTGGCATCCATGATCTCATAGGGTCTGTATGTCATCTTCCCAAGATCTGTCTTTTACAGTCTCCACTGAGAAGTCTGGTGTTATTCTCATTGGTCTGTCTTTATATGTTACTTGTTGTTTTTCTCTCATCACATTCAATATTCTTTCATTGTTCTGTGCATTTTGTGTTTTAATTATTATGTGACAAGACGAAATTCTATTCTGGTCTCATCTATTTAGTGTTCTGTAGGTTTCTTGTATTTTTATGGGCATCTCTTTCTTTTTTTCATTTGATATATTTTAATTTACATTTCAAACAATTCTCCTTTATAGGATCCCCCCCTCACTGAAAGTCCCATGAGCCCTCCTCCCTCCCCCAGTACCACAATGAAACCTTCCTGCTTTCCTGTCTGAGTATTCCCTACACTGCTGCACTGAGCCTTCCTAGGACCAGGAGCTCTCCTTACTTCTTCTTGGGCATCATTTGATATGTGAATTGTTTCTTGGGTATTCCAAGCTTCTGGACTAATATCTGCTTATCAGTGAGTGCATATCATGCGTGTTATTTTGGGATTGGGTCACTTGACTCAGGATGAAATTCTCCAGTTCCACCCACTTTCCTACGAATTTCATGAATTCATTGTTTTTAATAGCTGAGTAGTATTCCATAGTGTATATATACCACATTTTCTGTATCCATTCCACCGTTGAAGGACATCCGGGTTCTTACCAGCTTCTGGCTATTATAAATAGGGCTGCTATGAACACAGTGGGGGCATGTATCCTAAGTGCATTCTGGGGAATCCTCTGGGTATATTCGGTATATTCCCAGGAGTGGTATAGCGGGATGCTCCAGTAGTATCATGTCCAGTTTTTTGAGAAACCACCAGACTGATTTCCAGAGTGGCTATACCAGCTTGCAACTGCACCAGCAGTGGAGGAGTGTTCCTCTTTCTCCACATCCTCCACAGCACCTGTTTTCTCCTGAGTTTTTTATCTTAGCCATTCTCATTGGTGTGAGGTAAAATCTCAGGATTGATTTGATTTGCCCTGATGACTACAGATGTTGACTATTTAGATGCTTCTCAGTCATCCAAAGTTCCTTGGGTGAAAATTCTTTGTTTATATATGTAACCCATTTTAAATAGGGTTATGTTGCTCACTGGAGTCTACCTTCTTGAGTTCTTTGTATATCTTGGATATTAGCCCTCTGTCAGATGCAGGGTTGCTAAAGAACTTTTCCCAATTTATTGGTTGCTGTATTGTCCTCTTGATAGTGTCCTTTGCCTTACAGAAACTTTGTAATTTTATGAGGTCCAATTTGTAAATTCTTG
Source organism: Apodemus speciosus (assembly GCA_002335545.1). Taxonomy (NCBI): domain Eukaryota; kingdom Metazoa; phylum Chordata; class Mammalia; order Rodentia; family Muridae; genus Apodemus; species Apodemus speciosus. The sequence goes on along the minus strand of BDUI01001675.1, from coordinate 77,411 downwards.
ATCTTAGAGCATACTCTATTTGTGTTCTATTCAGGAAGTTTTCCCCTATGAACTTGTGTGTTCTAGGCTCTTCCACAGTTACYTTTCTATTAGTTTCAGTGTCTGGTTTTATGTGGAAGTCCTTGATCCACTTTGACTTGAGCTTAGTACAAGGAGATATGAATGGTTTGATTTGCGTTCTTCTGCATGCTGACTTCCAGTTGAATCAGCACCATTTGTTGAAAAGTCTTTGTTTTTCCCACTGGATAGTTGTAGCTCCTTTGTCAAGGATCAAGTGAAGATAGGTGTGTAGGTTCATTTCTCGGTCTTCAGTTCGATTCCATTCATCTACATGCCTGTCACTGTACCAATATCATGCAGTATTTAAAACTACTTCTCTGTAGTGCTGCTTGAGGTCAGAGATTATGATTCACCCAGAAGTTCTTTTACTGTTTAGAATAGTTTTAGCTATCCTGGGTTTTTTGTTATTCCAGATGAATTTGAGAATTACTGTTTCTAAGTCTATGAAGAATTGAGTTGGGATTTTAATGGGGATTGTATTTAATCTGTATATTGCTTTTGGCAAGATAGTCATTTTTACTATATTAATTCTGGCAATCCAAGAGCATGGAAGATGTTTACATTTTCTGAGGTCTTCTTCAATTTCTTTCTTCAAAGATTTGAAGTTCCTGTTATACAGATCTTTCACTTGTTTGGTTAGAGTCACACCAAGATACTTTATATAGTGTGTGGCTATTGTGAAGGATGACATTTCCCTAATTTCTTTCTCAGCTTGTTTGTCCTTTGAGTATAGGAAGACTACTGAATTGCTTGAGTTGATTTTATAACCAGCCACTTTGCTGAAGTTGTTTATCAACTGTAGGAGTTCTCTGGTGGAGTTTTTTGGGTCACTTAAATATACTATCATTTCATCTGCAAATAGTCATAATTTGACTTCTTCCTTTCCAATTTGTATTGCTTTTATTTCCTTTTGCCTTATTGATGTTGCTAGAACTCTAAGTACTGTATTGAATAAACATGGAGACAGAGGGCAGACTTGTCTTGTCCCTGAATTTAGTGGGATTAGTTCAAGGTTTTCTTCATTTAATTTGATGTTGGTTACTGGTTTGCTGTATATTGCTTTTACTATGTTTAGGTATGGTCCTTGAATTCCTGTTCTTTACAAGACTTTTAACATGAAAGTTGCTGAATTTTGTCAAAAGCTTTTTCAGCGTGTAGTGAAATGACCATGTAGTTTTTTTCTTTGTGTTTGTTATGTAGTGAGTTATACTGATGGATTTACATATACAAAACCATCCCTGCATCCATGAGAGTTAGCCAACTTGATCATGGTTGAGTGATAATTTTGATGTGTTCTTGAATTCAGTAAGCAAGAATTTTATTGAGTATTTTTCATCAATCTTCATAAGGGAAATTGGTCTAAAGTTCTATTTCTTAGTTGGACCTTTGTGTGGTTTCAGAATCAGTGAAATTGTTTCTTCATAGAATGAGTTGGGTATTGTTCCTTCTGTTTCAATGTTGTGGAATAGTTTGAAGAGTATTGGTGTTAGGTCTTCTTTGAAGGTCTGATAGAATTCTGCACTAAAACCATCTGGCCCTGTGCCTTTTTTGGTTGAAAGGCTGTCAGTGACCACTTCTATTTCTTTCGGGGTTATGGGACAATTTAGATAATCTTATCCTGATTATACTTTGGTATTTGGTATCTGTCTAGGAAACTGTCCATTTCCTCCAGATTTTCCAGTTGTGTTGAATATAGGCTTTTGTAATAGGATCTAATAATTTTTTTTTAATGTTTCAGGTTCTGTTTTTATTTCTTCCTTTTCATTTCTGATTTTGTTCATTTTGATACTGTCTCTGTGCCCTCTGCTTTGTCTGGCTAAGGGTATATCTATCTCATTGATTTTCTCAAAGAAACAGCTCCTGATTTTCTTGATTCTTTGTATAGTTCTTTTTCTTTCAACTTGGTTGATTTCAGTCCTGATTCTGATTGTTTCCTACCTTCTACTCCTCTTGAGTGTACTAGCTTCTTTCTGTTCTAAAGCTTCTAAGTGTGATGCTGAACGGCTAGTGTATGCTCTTTCTGGCTTTTTTTGGAGGTACTCTGAACTATGAGTTTTCCTCTTAGCACTGCTTTCATCATGTTCCATAAATTCGGGTATGTTGTGCCTTCATTTTAATTAAATTTTAATAGGGTTTTGATTTCTTTCCTTATTTCGTGACCAAGGTATCATTGCTTAGATAATTGTTCAGCTTCCATGTGTATGTGGCTTTCTGTTGTTTTTGTTGCTATTGAAGAACACACTCCATAGTGATCTGATAGGGGACATCAGACTAATTTGATCTTCTTATATCTGTTGAGGTCTTTTTTGTGACCAATTATATGGTCAATTTTGGAGAAGGTAACATGAGGTGCTGAGAAAAAGTTATATACTTTTGATTTAGGATGAAATGTTCTATAGATATCTATCAAATACATTTGGTCCAAAACTTCTGTTAGTTTCACTGTGTCTCTATTTAGTTTGTGTTTCCCTGATCTATCCATTGAGGAGAGTAGGGAGTTTATGTCACTCACAATTATTGTCTGGCATGCAATGTGTGCTTTAAGCTTTTGTAAAGTTTCCTTTAAGAATGAGGCTGCCCTTGTATTTGGAGCATATATGTTCAGAATTGAGAGTTCTTCCTGGTAGATTTTTCCTTTGATGAGTATAAAGTGTTTTTCTGTGTCATTTTCGATGACTTTAGGTTGAAAGTATTTTATTGGATATTAGAATGGCTACTCCAGCTTGTTTTCTGGGACCATTTGCTTGGAAAACTGTTTTCCAGCCTTTTACTCCAAGGTAGTGTTTGCCTTTGACACTGAGATGCCTTTCCTGTATGCAGCAAAATGTTGGGTCTTCCTTAAATATCTAGTCTGTTAGTCTATGTTTTTTTTTAATTTTTCTATATTCTTTGTTTACATTCCAAAGGCTCTCCCCATTCCCAGTTCCCCCCTCACCATATGTCCCATAAGTCCTCTTCCCCCCAACCATTCCTCAATCACCCCCACACCATTTCTCTGTTCTGGTATTGACCTACAAAACTGGATCCAATCTTTTGAGACCAGGGTCCTCTCCTTCCTTCTTGTTGGGAACCTCTTGATTTGCTAATTGTATCTTCAGTATTCAGAGCCTCTGGGCTAATTAATATCCACTTATCAGTGATTGCATTTCATGTGTATTCTTTTGTGATTGGGTTASCTCACTTAGGATGATATTTTCCAGATCCAAACATTTGCCTACAAAGTTCAGGAATTCATTATTTTTAATTGCTGAGTAGTATTCCATTGTATAAATATGCCACATTTTCTGTATCCTTTCCTCCTTTGAGGGACACCTGGGCTCTTTCCAACTTCTGGCTATTATAAATAAGGCTGCTGTGAACTTAGTGGAGCATGTGTCTATTGTATGCAGGGGAATCCTCTGGGTATATTCTCAGGAGTGGTATGACAGGGTCCTCTGGAAGTGTCATGCCCAATTTTCTGAGGAACTGCCAGACTGATTTCCATAGTGGTTGTACCATCTTGCAATCCCACCAGCAGTGGAGGAATGTTCCTCTTTCTCCACATTCTCACCAACACCTACTGTCTCTTTAGTTTTTAATCTTTGCAATCCTGACTGGTGTGAGATGGAATCTTAGGGTTGTTTTGATTTGCATTTCCCTGATGACTAGTGATGTTGAACATCTCTTAAGGTGCTTCTCAGCCATCCAAATTTCTTCAGGTGAAAATTCTTTGTTTAGCTCTGTACCCCATTTTTAATAGGTTTATTTGGTTCTCTGGGGTCTAACTTCTTGAGTTCTTTGTATATATTGGATATTAACCCTCTGTCAGATGTGGGGTTGGTGAAGATCTTTTCCCAATTAGTTGGTTGCTGTTTTGTCCTTCTGATAGTGTCCTTTGCTTTATAGAAACTTTGTAATTTTATGAGCTCCCATTTGTCAGTTCTTGACCTTAGAGCATAAGCTATTGGTGTTCTGTTCAGGAAATTTCCCCCTGTGCCCATATCTTCTAGGTCTTCCTCACTTTTTTCTATTAGTTTCAGTGTGTCTGGTTTTATTTGGAGGTCCTTGATCCACTTGCAGTTGAGCTTAGTACAAGGAGATAAGAGTGGGTCAATTCGCATTCTTTGATAAAGGAGCTACAACTGTTCAGTGGAAAAAAGATAGCCGTTTCAACAAATGGTGCTGGTTCAACTGGAGGTCAACATGCAGTCTATGTCTTTTTATTGGGAAACTGAGTCCATTGATGTTAAGAGATATTAAGAAACAATGATTATTTCTTCCTGCTATTTTTGATGTAATTTTTATATCAGTGTGGTTATCTATTTTTGTGTTTGTTGAAAGAATAATTTCTTGCTTTTTCTAGTGTGTAGTTTGGCTGCTTTTGTTGGTGTTTTCCATTCTTTATCCTTAGTTTTTTGCATGAAATACCCTGGCTTCTCGATCTATGGTAATTGAGCGATTTGCTGGGTATAGCAGTCTGGGTTGGCATTTGCATGCCCTTAGGTTCTGTATGACATCCGCCCAGGCTCTTCTGGCTTTCATAGTCTCTGGTGAGAAGGCCCGTGCAATTCTGGTAGGACTACCTCTATATGTTACTTGACCTTTTTCCCAACTGTTTTAAATTTTTCTTTGTTTAGGGCATAAGTTACTTTAATTATTATATGATGGGTGGAATTTCTTTTCCTGTCAAATTTATATGGAGTTCTCTAGGCTTCATGTATGTTCGTGGGCATCTCTTTCTTTAGGTTAGGGAAGTTTGCTTCTATAATTTTGTTGAAGACATTTACTGGCCCTTTAAATTGGAAATCTTCACTGTCTTCTATACCTATAATCCTTAGGTTTGGTCGTCTCCTTTTTTCCTGGATTTCTTGGATATTTTGGGTTAGGAGATTTTTTCATTTTTCATTTTGACTGTTGAATCAATACTTTCTATGGCATCTTCTGCATCTGAGGTTCTCTCTTCTATCTCTTGTATTCTGTTGTTGATTCTTTGATCCATGACTCCTGACTTCTTTCCTATGTTTTCTATGTCCCAAGTTGTTTCCCTTTGTGATTTCATTATTGTTTCTACCTCCATATTTAGATCCTGTATGGCATTGCTCAATTCCTTCACCTGTTTTGTTGTGTTTGCCCTTTGTTCTTCAAAGGCTTCTCCCCATTTACTTATGTTCTCCTGTATTTTTTCTCCTACTTGAGTTATTTATTTCCTACTTGAAGCTCTCCATAAGTATCATGACCTGTGATTTTAAATCCAAATCTTGCTTTCCTGCTGTGTTGGGATATCCAGGACTTGCTGTTGTGTGGGAATTGGGTTCAGCTTGTGCCATATTGACTTGATTTCTGTTAGCAATGTTCCTACATTTGCCTTTTGCCATCTGATTATCTCTTCTGTTACTTGGTCCTGCTGTCCCTAGGTGGTGCTTGCTCCTCCTGTGTTCCTGCAAGCCTATCTCATCAACTCTTGGTGACCCGCTTTTCCCCTGGCACAGATTACTTTGGAGCTCCCGAGTCCCTGGGTGCAGATGAAGTCCTGGTGGGGAATGTCCCACATAATCCTCTAATCTGGTATTCTCTGCCTACTATTCTGCCCCTTTCCACAGTCATAGGAGCAAAAATAGTGGCATCTCACCCTTAAACATGGGACTCCCTCCAACCACCTCATTGCAGGGCAGATGACCAGCAGCAGGGTAGGTGCCCAGTTGGCTGGCTGTGTTGCTGCCCAGATCCTGGGTGCAGGTGGAGTCCTGGTAGGGCGCATCACAAGCGATCCTCTACTCTTTTGATCCATGCCTACCTGTATGCCCATCCACACAGGCACAAGAACAAAGATCCATCTCTTTCTTTAGATTAGTGAAGTTTTCTTCTGTAGTTTGGTTGAAGATGTTTGCTGGCCCTTTGAGTTCAGAATCTTCACTCTCTTCTATATCTATTATTCATAAGTTCAGTGTTTTCATTGTGTCCTGGATTGGATTTCTTGAATGTTTGGTCTTAGGAGCTTTTTGCTTTTTGTATTTTGCTTAACTGTTGTGTTGATGTCTTCTATGGTATCATCTACACCTGAGATTCTCTATTATATCACTTGTATTCTGTTTGTGATGCTTTCATCTGTGACTCCTGTTCTCTTTCCTAGGTTTTCGATCTTCCTGGTTGCCCCCCTTTGTATTTTCCTTAATGTTTCTATTTCCAATTTTAGTTCCCTGACATTTGTGTTCAATTCCCTCTCCTGCTTGAATGTGTCCTCTTGTATTTCTTAAGCAAGTTATTTATGGCCTTCTTAATGTCCTCTATCAACTTCATGAAATGAGAATTTAGATCTGAATCTTGATTATAGGTGTGTTGGGTTATCAAGGGCTTGCTGTGTTGGGAGAACTTGGATTTGATGTTATCATGTCATATTGAATTTTGTTGCTAATGATCTTGTGCCTGCCTCTCACCATCTGGTTACCTCTGGTGTTAACTGGCCTCACTGTCACTAAAATGTCCCCTTCCTTTCTGTGAGCTTGTAAGCCTATGAGCCTGTGATTGTGGATGTGTTGGAACCCCTGGGGGTTGTGCTGCAACCCACTCCACACAATTTTATTACTACGTAGTGCGATGTATTGGTGTGGGAAAATCACTATAAATCAAGTGGTAAATAATTAAGTATTCATGTGTAGATATGACTTGTACACACACACACAAACACACACATGGAGAGAGAAGGAGAGAGAAAGACAGAGACAGAGACAGAGACAGAGATTGTCTTAATACTTTGTCAAGTATGAAATCATGGAATACACTAATAACCAGTGTAACAACAACAAAAACAAATCTTTGTAATCAATACCATCCTTTAGGAAATCAAATCAGACACACCAGCAAAAATGGCTCAGTATACAAATGGGAAAGAAATATACAAAGTGGAATGTATTAATGGAATTACATCAGCCTAACATAGAAAATACCTGGAATACACATATGCTCACAAAGCTAAGTAAAATATAAATAACAATATAATATGCTGAGTAATAACCTATAATTTTAAAAGAACATCTATGTGTATAGAGCAAAATAGAAAATTGAATGAATAAATTAAAATTATAGAAAAGAAAATTTTTTATGTAAGAGAATTTATTTGTTTTTCATTATTTTGTCTTACAGTAGTATGGGAAAGAGGGTAATTTCTCTAGTGTGGGCTATGCATAGTCACCTATTTTTGAAACAAGGAATGCAAAATTGTGAGTCATAGGAAGAGCAATTTTTCAGTTTATACCATGGTCAGGGTTTCTCTTATTATGAAGAGACAACATAACCATGGCATCTCTATATGAGAAATATTTAACTGGGTCTTCCTTACAGTTCTTGGGTTTATTTCACTATTATCATGGCGGGAAATATGACAGCATACAAGCACATTTGATGCTCAAGAAGTAGATGATAGTTCTACATCTACATTGGGGTCAGCAAGAAAAGAGCATGATAGTTGGCTTGTCTTGAGCTTCTGAAACATTACTGCTCACACACAGTGACAAGCTACCCTTACTCCAACAATACCACACCTCCTAATAATACCACTCCCTACAGGAATATGCAATATTCAAATAAACCACCATAGTATGAAAACCTCACAAACACTATCACAGCATGTTGACGAGGAACCGTATCAACAGAGATTGAAAGTATTGGAACTATGTCCTTTAATATGATATGCTGGAAATTAAACTTGTCTTATAATTTTCTTTCATAAGCATAAGTGCCTAGAACATCATTAAATACTTAACAGAGAATCATCTTCTGAAAGATACTTTCAAAAATATCTGAAAGCTTTGCCTCAAAATTATCAAAGTCATCAAAATGAAATGTTTAAAAAAGTATCACATTCCAGAAAAACATAAACATAGAAATAAATGTATATGAGATCACAGAGCAGAAAAAAAGGCACTTTGTCAATATTATAAAGATCTCAAAGAAACATGCATTATAATGGTTTCCCAGTAATGAACAATTGACAAATGTATCATAATACACTAATATCAGGCAAATCTTATTTAACCATGTGTGAATTCTAAGATCTTTACATCTGGACTTGAATACAATATATTTTAAAACGAAGAAAAAATCATTCAATGTAGTTCACATAAGTAATGTAAAAGATGGAAATGTTGCAATAGTCCCCCCTCCAATTTGACTAAAATACAAAACAACCACTTATATGAACACCCTAGTTTTCATTTTATTTTATTTGTTACCTGTGTGTTTTTATTTATGTGGTATGCGTGTGTTTGTCTGTCTGTCTCTCTGTCTCTCTCTCTCATTCTTTGTGTGTGTGTTTGTGTATGTGTTATCATATACACCACAACAAGTTTATGGAGGTTAGAAGGCAACTTTCAGAAATAATTTTTTTCTTTTCACTATGACCTGAAATGATAGAAATCAGCTCACCTGGCATGAGTGTCAAATCCTATTACTAGCTCCCCAGCCACAAGATTTTAATTTTTATCTGCATTGAAGTATGCAATCTAATAGGGGGAACACAAATTGTGAAAAGTTGTTGAGAAAGGAGGTAGGTAATAAAAACACCTGTGACACAAAAATAAGGATGCTGCTTGGATGGATGGAGAAGATGAAAGGGAAAATCAATAAGGATGATCAAACATAAATTAAATTTAAAAATGCTACCATGAGCCAGAATATGGTGCACATGAGGCCAGCCTGGTCTACTGAATATTAGGATTGTCAGGTCTACACAGAGAAACAATGTCTCAAAAATGTTGTAAGGAAATATAAGTATTGTATTGTAATTTAAAATAAATTAATTTATTTTTGTTGACTCTATTGGAGTTAAAATCTCAATACATTTATTTATTTAAAGGATAAAACACTAATAATAAAGACAGAATTTTTTCCACAGAAACAGGAAGGTACTTCTGGCATGACTTTTAATAATCACTATGCTGATAGTCTGGCAATGAGTCCAACAAGTTATATAACGAAGAATGCCAATTAAAATATATGAATGTCATTATTTACAAAAATGTGGTTTGAACATGAGCAGGAATTATTAGTTTAATTTAATAAATGTCTATCTTAAAAGTTATGGATACTAAAACTAAACCAGAAATGAACCAGAAAATATAATGTTATAGAAAGACATCAAATGATATCATTAACAGAATAATCACAACATCAATTCCAGAAAAAAAGATCTTCACAGAAGATTATGAAGCAGTGTTGAAAGGATATAAATAGTATCTCACAAATGTAATATTATATTCAAATTTGCAGATTTATTTATGCATTTCTGTAAGTATTCAGTTCAAGAGTATTGCAAATAAAAAACTGACTCAATTTTATTTTTAAAGTTTTCAATCTTATTTCAAGACATTTTAGGATATACAGTTAAAAACAGCAGGAGGCATCTTGGTTATATAAATGATAGTATGGACTTCAAGCATCCTCTGGTATCAAGCATTATCACAAAAAGGAATGAATAAAAGAATCAAAGGGAGAAAATAAAAGAAAAACAACAAAAGGAGTGAGCACTTCTTGGAATAGAAGAGTGTGATTCCATGAGCTGCATTATCAAATCTAAAGTTTTATTATAAAATTGTACAATAAAATTACATTCAAAATGTGATGCACATACATTTCCAAAAGTCAGGATACAGAGGCAGGAGGACTGAGTTCTAGGCTAGTGTACTCCACATGGTTTATCCCTTTATCATCATCAACTACAACAACCAAAAGTACATTGTGATGACAAATGACAGAGATGTCTCAACTTATCAACATAGATCTCAGTACATATGAGGCACTGTTAAGATTATGGTACTTATTACCCAATTATTACTTTTTGACAGTTAAGAAAGCCTCATCAGTTTACTAGTTTCTGCCAGTTCTATTGGATTTCATGATCAAAAAATCCTAGATATTTACAAGACATATACAGAAGTCATTTCTTGGTATGCTCATCTGCAAACAAACAAACAAGCAAATCTTCAATATAACATTGCAGTGGAATAACAATCTGAGAGATGAGAAGTTATAGTTAAATACCTATAGCACTTTCCAAGAAAGTATTCATTCATGAAGTAATTTAAATCAAAATTAAAACATTATGTCAAAGTATAATGCTTCCTGGTAGATGTCAATTCTATAAAAGAGACAATTAACTACATTAGGTAGAGTGAGAAATAAAACATTCTAAAACCTATGCCACAATGAGATATTGAAATGACCAATCAGGATATAAAATGGTCACTTACTGAGGAGAAAGTACTACTGCAAATAATGATGCAAAAGGAAACCTAACATAAAGTTAAAGTGCAATTTTTAACTATGAATGCTGAATATTCCAACTGAATATTTCTATTGAATGTAGACATTGCCCTCTTTGGCACAGATCCATATTTTGTCCCCATATGAATATTTATGCTATCATAATTTCTAACATTAAAAACTGAAAACAAAGAAATATAGGGAGTTAAGAATAAAATAAACCTTAAGATGTATCCATCCATTTGAAAAAAACTTCAATATTATTATATAAATTTATTCACTGTGAATAATCTATATATAGCACAGAGTTTATTTTATTTTAGTTATTTTTATTATTTGGGTTCCCTATATAACCTAGGATGGTCTCAGGTTTTTAAATTCAATATAATATTTATTTAAATTTCATATGATTTCCCCATTCCTGTATCCCCCCTCCCCAAAAGTCCCATAAGCACTTTTCCCTCCCCTGTTCCCCATCCACCCCTACCCTCTTCCCTGCACTGGTATTTCCCTACACTGCTGCATTGAGCATTTCCAGAATCAGGGGCCAATCCTTCCTTCTTCTTGGACATCATTTGATATGTGGATTGTGTCTTGGTTATACCAGTGTTCCAGACTAATATCTGCTTATCAGTGAGTGCGTATCATGAGGGTTCTTTTGAGATTGGGTTAACACACTTAGGATGATGTTCTACAGCTCCAACCATTTGCCTAAGAAGTTCATGAATTCATTATTTCTAATGGCTCCATTGTGTATATATACCATATTTTTGTATCCATTCTTCCATTGAGGGACATCTGGGTACTTTCCAGCTTCTGGCTATTATAAATAAGGCTGCTATGAACATAGTGGAACATATATCTTTATTTCATGCTGGGGAATCTTCTGGGTATATGCCCAGGAGTGATATAGCGGGGTCCTCCAGAAGTGTCATGCCCAGTTTTGTGAGGAACCACCAGACTGATTTCCAGAGTGGTTGTACCAGCTTGCAATCCCACCAGCAGAGGAGGAGTGTTCCTCTTTCTCCACATCCTCACCAACACCTGCTGTCTCCTGAGTTTTTAATCTTAGCCATTCTGACTGGTGTGAGGTGGAATCTCAGGATTGTTTTGATTAATGACTAATGATGTTGAACATTTCTTAAGGTGCTTCTCAGCCATCCGAATTTCTTCAGGTTAAACTTCTTTGCTTAGCTCTGCACCCCATTAGTTAATAGGGCTGTTTGGCTCTCTGGAGTCTAACTTCTTGAGATCTTTCTATATTGGCCCTCTGTCAGATGTAGGGTTGGTGAAGATACTTTCTCAATTTGTTGGTTGCCTTTTTGTAAGCTTGAGTGTCCTTTGCCTTACAGAAACTTTGTAATTTTGTTTGGTCCCATTTGTCAATTCTTGATCTTAGAGCATAAGCTATTGGTGTTCTGTTCAGTAACTTTCCCCTGTGCCCATATCCTCAAGGGACTTCCCCAGTTTCTTTTCTATTAGTTTCTGTGTGTCAGGTTTGATGTGGAGGTCCATGATCCACTTGGAGTTGAGCTTAGTACAAGGCAATAAGAATGGATCAATTCACATTCTTCTGCAAGCTGACCTCCAGTTAAGCCAGCACCATTTGTTGAAAAGGCTATCTTTTTTTCCACTGGATGGTTTCAACTCCTTTGTCAAAGATCAAGTGACCATAGGTGTGTGGGTTCATTTCAGGGTCTTCAATCCTATTTGATTGATCTACATGCCTGTCACAGTGCCAATACCATTCACTTTTTAACACTATTGCTCTGTAGTACTGCTTGAAGTCCAGGATACTGATTACCCTGGAAGTTCTTTTTCCTTTGAGAATAGTTTTAGCTATCCTGGGTTTTTTGTTATTCCAGATGATTTTGAGAATTGCTCTGTCTAACTCTATGAAGAACTGAGTTGGGATTTTGATGGGGATTGCATTGAATCTGTAAATTGCTTTTGGTAAGATGGCCATTTTTACTATATTAATCCTGCCAATTCATTAGCATGGAAGATTTTTCCTTTTTCTGAGGTCTTCTTCGATTTCCTTCTTCAGAGACATGAAGTTCTTGTCATACAGATCTTTCACTTGTTTGATTAGTCACACCAAGGTGCTTTATATTGTTTATGGCTATTTTGAAAGGTATCGTTTCCTTTATTTCTTTCTCAACCTGCTTATCCTTTGAGTTTCGGAAGGCTACTGATTTGCTTAAGTTGATTTTATAAGCAGCCACTTTGCTAAAGTTGTGTGTCAGCTGTAGGAGTTCTCTGGTGGAGTTTTTTGGGTTGCTTAAGTATACTATCATATGATCTGCAAATAGTGATAGTTTGACTTCTTCCTTTCCAGTTTGTATCCATTTGACCTCCTTATGTTGTCTAATTGCTCTAGCTAGAATTTCAAGTACTATATTGAAAAGATATGGAGAGAGGGTGCAGCCTTTTCTAATTCCTAGTTTTAGTGGGACTGCTTCAAGCTTCCATTTAGTTTGATGTTGACTACCGGTTTTCTGTATATTGCTTTTACTATATTTATGTATGGACCTGGCACTAAAACCATGTGGTCCTGTGCTTTTTATGGTTGGAAGACTTTCTTTGAAAACTTCTATTTCTTTAGGGGTTATGGGACTGTTTAGTTGATCTATCTGATCGTGATTTAATTTTGGTATTTGGTACCTGTCTAGGTAATTTTCCATTTCCTCAAGATTTTCCAGTTGTGTTGAGTATAGACTTTTGTAGTAGGATGTGATGAAAATTTGAATTTCCCCTATTACTGTTGTTATATCACGCTTTTCATTTCTAATTTTGTTAATTTGGATACTGTCTCAGTGCCTTTTGGTTAGTCTGGCTAAGGGTTTATCTATCTTGTTGATTTTCTCAAAGAACCAGCTCTTGGTTTTGTTGATTCTTTGCATGGTTCTCTTTGTTTCCATTTGATTGACTTAAGTCTTGAGTTTGATGATTTCCTGTCTTCTACTCCTCCTGGTTGAATTAGCTTCTTTTTGTTCCAGGGACTTACGGTGTCCCATTAAGTTGCTAGTGTCTGTTCTCTCCAGTTTCTTTTTGGAGGCATTCAGGGCTATGAGTTTTCCTCTTAGCACTGCTTTCATTGTGTCCCATAGATTTGGGTATGTTGTGACTTCATTTTCATTAAATTCTTTGATTTCTTTCCTTATTTCTTCTTTGGCCAAGATATCATTAAGTAGAATATTATTCAGCCTCCATATTTATGTGGGCTTTCTCTTGTTTCTGTTGGTATTGAATACTACTCTTACTCCATAGTGATCTTATAGGAGTCATGGGATTAGTTTGATCTTCTTATATTTGTTGAGTTCTGTCTTGTGATCAATTATATGATTGATTTTGGAGCTGGTACCATGAGGTGCTGAGAAAAAGGTGTATTTTATTTTTGCTTTAGGATCAAATGTTCTCTCTATATGCATTAAAACCAATTGGTCCAAAGCTTCTATTTTTTTTCACTGCATCCCTGTTACTTTCTTTTACAAATGAGGGGGCCTTTGCATTTGGAGCATAGATGTTCAGAATTGAGAATTCTTCTTGGAGGATTTTTTTCCTTTGACCAGCAAGGACTGGATGCTGAGTTGTTCAGCTTTGTAAAAAAAACAGATACAGAAGAAGAAATTCAACAATCAGTTACTAAGAATTTTGATACGGATTGCATTATCTATTAGGGAATCATCTCTGGAAAAGATTGATTCCTCTTTGCTTAAAATTAATTGGATTTAACATTTAAACTATTGATGAGGTCTTGTAATGTCATTTCCATGCACATTGTCATGCCTAATTGTGTTACATTGTTCAAGTCATTTAGGCAATTATATTATTAAAAGTTTATGGCGTCATCCTTCATGTCATATATACAAGGCACAGGAGGAGATGATGATAGAAAATATAGGGTGTAGAAAGCTTATAAATACAATATTAATATATGATACTCTAAAAAATTGGTATTGAAAATATTTTAAATAATAAAACTGTAAATAAGAAACTGTCCTTATATGAAAGTGTCAGTCTGATATAAAATGAATGAAGACAATAAATAAGAATGTTAAATGTAAACAAGAGACCAAACAAATCAACTAGTTCATTTCAAAATGAATAGTTGCTCAACAGCCTAATGATATTATCACATGGTTTTTTTTTTAAATTTTGTTTATTCAGTGGGTGATTTTGATGGATTTTCATATACTGAACCATGTCTGCATTTCTGGGATAAGGCATACATGTTCTCACTGAATGACGATTTTGATGTACTCTTGGATTTCATTTACCAGAATTTTATTATGTATGTTTGCATTGATATTCAAAAGAGAAATGGGTCTAATATTTCTTTCTATGTTGGGTCTTTTATGCGTGTGGTTTATGCATCATAGTAACTATGGCTTCATAGGATAAACTATGTAGAGTTCCTTTTGATTCTATTTTTTGGAATAGTTTGAGGAATATTGATATTCGCTCTTCTTTGAATGGTATCATAGAATTTTGCACTAAAACCATTTGTTCCTGGGCTTTTTGGCAGGGAGCTTTTTAAATACTGCTTCTATTTCTTAGGGATTATGCAACTGTTTAGATGGTTTAATCTTTATTTAACTTTGGTACATGGTATCTGTCTGGATAATCATCCATTTCATCTAGATTTTTCAGTTTTTTGAATATTCTTTTGTAGTAAGTTGTGAATATTATTTTTTAATCTTCCCAGTTTCTGTTGTTATGATTCCCTATTCAGTTCTGATTTTCTTAATTTGGGAACTGTCTCTGTGCCCTAAGTATAGTAAATAGCTTGATATAAAATTAACTCAAAGAGTCAGTAGCCTTCCTTTATTCAAGTAATAAACAGAAAGATAAAGAAATTAGGGGAAAACACCCTTTCCAATAGCCACAAATAATATATCTTGATGAAACTCTTTCCAATCAAGTGAAATATCTGTTTGACAAGAGCTTTAAATCCCTGAAGAAGGAAATCAGAGAAGACATCAAAAGATCAAAAGATTTCCCATATTCATGTATAGGTAGGATAAACCTTGTAAAAATGACCATCCTTCCAAAAGCAATATACAGATTCTGTGCAATCTCCATCAATAGTCCAACAAAATTATTTACAGAGACAGAAAGAGAAACTTTCAACTTCATATAAAAAAAAGGATAACAAAATCAATTTTCAACAATAAGGTAAAAAATTCTGGTGAAAGCACCATTTGTTAGCTCAAGTGTAGACAGAGCAATAGTGATAAACCCTACAGTATTGGTACTAAGACAAACAAGTCAATCAATGTAACAAAACTGAAGACATAGAAACAAAGCTACATACCTATGGACACTTCATCTTGGTCAAAGAAATAAACCATACAGTTGATAAAATATAGCATCTTCTACAAATGGTGCTGGTCTAACTGGTGGTCTTGCTTGTAGAAGAACACAAATTGATCTGTATTTATCACCTTGTACAAATCTCGAATCTAAGTGAATCAAGTACCTTAACTTAAAACTAGATACACTGAATTTAGTAGAAAAGGTATAGCCTAGAACACTTTGGTACAGCGGAAGATTTCCTGAACAGAACACCAATGGTTCAGGCTCTAAGATCAACAATTTTCAAATGGGACCCCATGAAAATAAAAAGCTTCTCTATTCCAAAGGACACTGCCAATAGCATAAAATTGCACACTACAGACTGGGAAAACATCTTCACTAATCCTACATCTGTTAAAAGGTTAGTATCCAAAAGACATAAAGAACTCAAGAAATTAAACTCCCTAAAACCAAATAACACAATTACAAAATGTAGTCTAGTGTTAAACAGAATTCTCTCAAAAGGAATCTCTAATGGCTTAGCAGCATGTAAAGAAATGGTCATTATCCTCAGTCATCTGGGAAATGCAAAGCAACATGACACTGAGATTCTAACTTGTACCAATCATAGTGGCTAAGATCAAAGATTCAAGTGACAGCATATGCTGACATGGATGTGGAGAAAGAGGAACACTCCTCAACTGCTGATGTGATTGTAAGCCTGTACAACTACTTTGGAAATCAAGCTGATGTTGCCTCAGAAAATTGGAAATAGATCTTCCTGAAGACCCAGCTATACTATTCCTGGGCATATACCCAATGGATACTTGACCATACAACAAGGACCTGTGCTCCACTGTGTTGATAGAAGTATCATTTGTATTAGCCAGAAGCTGGAAATAACATACATGGCTTTCAACAGAATAGAAACAGAATGTGTGGTTCACTTATGCAATGGAATACTATTCAGCTATTAAAAACAAGAACATAATTAATTAACAGGCAAATGGATGAAATTAGAAATTACATTCTGAGTTAGGTTACCCAGTCCAAAAATGATATACATGTTATATACTTCCTTATAAGTCAATATTAGACAAAAATTATAGAATACCCAATATATAATCCACATGCTATAAAAAGCTTAATAAGAGGAAATGACCAAGTGAAGATCCTTCAATCTTACTTAGAAGAGGCAATAAAATTATCATGACACACAGAATGATCAAGGAATCTGTGTAGGAGAGTATAAAGAGGGTGAGGGAAAATGATGCAAGATCGGGTATGGGAGACAAGAGACAAGCCTAGAATATCAGAAAAAATTAATGGAAATATGCAGCTGTGGGGCAGGTGGAATCTCTAGAAAGTCTTTGAGACATGGGATATGAGAGGCTCCCAGGAATCAATGAGGATGACCTTAGCCAAATTGTCCTACAGTAGTTAGATGGAACCTGGATAGACCACATCCAGTAGATAGAAATGGCCTCAATTGGAGGGACGAAGTAACCAATCTACATTTAAATATTTTGACTCAGTGTTGTTCCTGTAAAAATGAAATACCTGGAAAAATGGAACAGACTGAAGGAAAGATCTAGTGATCAGCCCAACATGGAATCCATCACATAAAGAGGCATGAAACCCTTACAGTTTTATTGCTACCACGTTGTACTTGTAGACAGAAGCTGAGTCTGCCTGTCCTATGAGAGGTTCTTACAAGATGCTGACTCAGACAGATGTAGATGCTCATGAACAAACTTCGGACTGAGGTTAGGGGATCCCTACAGAAGAATTAGGGTAAGAATTGAAGGAAACGAGAGCGGTGGTAATCCCATAGAATTACCAAAAGTTTCACCTAAATTGGACACCAGAATATTCCTGAAAATTAAACCACCAACCAAAGAGCTGGTAGTCCAGGGTCCCTGAGACATATGTAGAGTACAACTGCTGTGTCTGACCTCAGTAGGAGAGGTTGTTATCAATTATGTAGAGATTTTATGCACCAGGGAAGTTTGCTCTGGGGCACCAGGTAAAAAGGGGATGGATAGGTCAGGTGTGTAGATGTGTGGTATGGGTGAGTGAGTACACTCTCAGAAAGTAAACATGTAAGGGAAATGAAGAACCCTGAGAATGGGATAGGGAAAGGTGGCAACATTTCAAATGTAAATACATAAATAATTTTTGTCAATTTATTTTTTTTTATTTATTTGATATATTCTTTATGTACATTTCAGATGATTTCCCCTTTCCTGACTCTCCGCCCCCCAAAAGTCCCATATGCTCTTTTTCTTCCTCCTGTTCCCCCATCCACCCCTTCCCACTTCCCTGTTCTGGTACTTTTTAAAAGAAAAAAAGGGCAGTGGTGCCGCATGCCTTCAATCCCAGCACTCGGGAGGCAGAGGCAGGCAGATTTCTGAGTTCGAGGCCAACCTGGTCTACAAAGTGAGTTCCAGGACAGCCAGGGCTATACAGAGAAACACTGTCTCGAAAAACCTAAATAAATAAATAAANGTTCGAGGCCAACCTGGTCTACAAAGTGAGTTCCAGGACAGCCAGGGCTATACAGAGAAACACTGTCTCGAAAAACCTAAATAAATAAATAAATAAATAAATAAATAAATAAATAAATAAATAAATAAATCTTAAAAAAGAGAGGTCAGCTAGTATTTAAAAAAAAAGAAATTATAGTTTATTTTGAAGGATGTTAGAATTTCAGCCTCACTTATAGCCTGCTCAAGAAAATACTTTAAAATTTGTGAATTCAAGAAGGTAAAGATCTTTCAGCTGTAAATTGCCACCATTTATTTTTTATTAGCCATTTTCTTTATTTACATTTCAAATGTTATCCCTTTTCCTCATTTCCCCTCCAAACACCCACTATCCCATCCGCATAACCCATGCTCAACAACCCACCCACTCCCACTTCCTGTCATGGCATTCCCCTACACTGGGGCATTGGGCATTCCCTGGACAAAAGGCCTCTCCTCTCATTGATGTCTGACAAGTCCATACTTTGCCACATAAGCAGATGGATCCATGGGTCCCTCCATATGTGCGCTTTGTTTGATAGTTTATTCCTTGGGAAATCAGGGTGTTTTTCTTGGATCTTATTGTTGTTCCTCTTATGGGGCTGCAAATCCCTTAAGATCCTTGGGTCCTTTCTCTAACTTCTCCATTGGAGATCCTGTGCTCAGTCCATTGGGTGACTAATAGCATCCACTTCTGTATTTGTCAGGCACTGGCAGAGGTTCTCAGGAGACAGCTATGTCAGTCTCCTCTCCGCAAGCACTTTTTGGCATCTGTAATAGTGTCTGGGTTTCGTGACTATTTATGGGATGGATCCCCAAGTGGGGGCAGTCTCTAAATGACCATTCCTTCAGGCTCTGCTCCATATTTTCTCTCTGTATCTCCCCTCATGTGTGTTTTGACCCGTCTTCTAAGAAGTACCAAAGTATCTACACTTCAGTCTTCTTTCTTCTTGAGCTTCATGTGGTCTGTGAGTTGTATCTTGGGTATTCCGAGCTTATGGGCTAATGTCCACTTATCACCAAGTGCAAATCATGTGTGTTCTTTTGTGATTGGGTTACTTCTCTCAGGATGATATTTTCTAGCTCCATCCATTTGCCTAAGAATTTCCTGAATTCATTGATTTTAATAGCTGAGTAGTACTCAATTGCATAAATGTACCACATTTTCTGAATCCATTCTTCTGTTGAGTAACGTGTTTTTTTTTTTTTTTCATCTTCTGGCTATTATAAATAAGGCTGCTATAAACATGGTAGAGCATGTGTTCTTATTACATGTTCGTGCATCTTCTGGATATATGGCCAGGAGTGATATAGCTGGGTCCTCAGGAAAGTACTTTGTTCAATTTTCTGAGGAATCACCAAACTGATTTCCAGAGTGATTTTACCAGCTTACAATCCCTCCAACAATAGAAAAGTGTTCCTTTTTCCCCACATCCACTCCAATATCTGCTGTCTCCAGAGTTTTTCATCTTAGCCATTCTGTCTGGTGTGTGGTGGAATCTCAGAGTTGTTATGATTTGCATTTCCCTGATAACTATGGATGCTGAACATTTCTTTAGGTGCTTTAGAGACATTCGTGTTACCTCAGTTGAGAACTCCCTGTTTAGCTTTGTGCTCCATTTTAATAGGGTTATTTGACTCTCTGGAGACTAAATTCTTGAGTTCTTTGTATGTATTGGATATTAAACCTCTATCGGATGTAGGGTTAGTAAAGATCTTTTCACAATTTGTTGGTTGTCATTTTGTCTTATTCACCATGTCCTTTGCCTTAAAGAAGCTTTGCAGTTTTATGAGGTCCCATTTGTCGACTCTTGTTCTTAGACTGTTCAGGAACTTTTTCCTGGTGCTCATTTGTTCAAGATTCATCCCCACCTTCTCCTCTATAAGCTTCATTGTGTCTGGTTCTATGTGTAGATCCTTTATCCACTTAGACTTGATCTTTGTACAAGGAGATAAGAATGGGTCGATTTGCATTTTTCTGCATGCCAACCTTCAGTTGACCAAACACCATTTGTTAAAAATGCTCTCTTTTTTTTTTCCACTGGACATTTTTTTGCTCCTTTGTCAAATATCAAGTGACATTACATGTGTGGGTTCTTTTCTAGGTCTTCAATTCTATTCCATTGATCTTCATGCCTGTCTGCATACCAATAGCAAACAGTTTTATCACTATTGCTCTGTAGTAGAGCTTGAGGTCAGGGATGCTGATTCCCCCAGAAGATATTTTGTTGTGGAGAATAGTTTTTGCTATCCTGGGCTTTTTGTTATTCCAGATGAATTTGAGAATTGCTCTTTCTAGATCTATGAAGAATTGATTTGGGATTTTTAATGGGGATAGAATTGAATTTGTAGATTGATTTCAGCAAGATGTCCATTTTTATTATATTGATCCTGCCAATCCATGAACATGGGAGATCTTTCCATCTTCTGAGATCTTATTCGAATTCTTTCTTCAGAGGCTTGAATTTCTTGCTTCGTTAGGGTCACACCTAGGTATGAAATAATATTTGGGACTATTTTGAAGGGAAATTGTCATTTCCATAATTTCTTTCTCATCTTGTTTATCCTTTGAGTAGAGGAAGGCTACTGATATGCTTGAGTTAATTTTATATCCAGCCACTTGACTGAAGTTGTTTATCAGCTTTAGGAGTTCTTTAGTGGAAGTCTTGGGATCACTTAAGTATACTATCATATCATCTGCAAATAGTGATATTTTGACTTCTACCTTTCCTTTTTTTTTTACCTTTCATCTCCTTTTGTTGCCTGGTTGCTCTGGCTAGGACTTCAAGTACTATACTGAATAGATAGAGAGAAAGGGGGAAGCTTTGTCTGGTCCCCAATTTTAGTGGGATTGCTTCAAGTTTCTCTGAATTTAACTTAATGTTACCTATCAGTTTGCAGTATAGTGCCTTCACTATGTTTAGATATGGGCCTTGGATTCCCAATCTCACCAATACTTTTATCATGAATGGATGCTGGATTTTGTCAAAAGCCTTTTCAGCATCTAATGAAATGACCATGTGTTTTTTCCCTTAGTTTGTTTAGGTAGTGGATTACATTGATGGATTTCCATATATTGAACCATCCCTGCATCCCTGGGATGAAGCCTACCTGATCATGGTGAATTATACTTTTGATGCATTCTTGGATTTGGTAGGCCAGGAATTTGCTCAGTATTTTTGCATCAATGTTCATGAGAGATTGGTCTGAAGTTCTCCTTCCTTGTTTGGTCTTTGTTTAGTTTATGTATAAGCATTATTGTGGCTTCATAGAATGAGTTGGTTAGTGTTCCTTGAGTTTCTATTTCATGGAATAGTTTGAATATTATCAATATTAACTCTTCTTTGATGATGTGATAGAATTCCCAGCTATACCCAACAGGTCCTCAGCTTTATTTTTTGATGGAAGAATATTAATAACTGCTTCTATTTCCCCAGGACTTATGGGACTATTTAGATGGTTTATCTGATCCTGTTTTAACATTGGCACTGTGTATGTATCTAGAAAGTTGTCTAATCCATTCAGATTTTGAAACTTTGTTGAGTATAAACTCTTGTAGTAGGATCTGATGATTTTTTTAAATTTCCACAGATTTTGTTGCTATGTCTCCCTTTTCATTTCTGATTTTATTAATTTGGATACTGTCTCTGTTCCCTATGGTTAGTCTGGCTAGGGGTTTATCTACCTTGTTTATTTTTTTTTCAAAGAACCAACTCCTTGTTTTGTTGATTCTTGTATTTTTATTTGTTTCTGTTTGCTTGATTTCAGCCCTGAGTTTGATTATTTCCTGCCATCTACTCCTCTTGGGTGCATTTGCTTCTTTTTGTTCTAGAGCTTTTAAGTGCACTGTCAAGATGTTAGTGTACCCTATCTCCATACTCATTTTGGAGGCACACGGAGTTATGAGTTTTCCTCTTAGCACTGTTTTCACTGTGTCCCATAAATTTGGGTATGATACGTCTTTATTTTCATTAAATTCTGAAAAGTTCTTAATTTCTCTCTTTATTTCTTCCTTGACCAAGTTATTTTTGAAAAGAGCATTGTTCAAAGTCCACATGTATGTGTGTTTCCATTGTTTTTGTTCGCACTTAAGACCCAGCCTTAGGCCAGGGTGATCTGATAAGGTACATGGAATACTTTCAATATTTCTGTATCTGTTGAGGACCGTTTTGTGACCAGTTATATGGTCAGTTTTGGAGAAGGTACCACGTGATGCTGAGAAGAAGGTATATTCTTTTGCTTTAGGGTTGAATGTTCTACAAATATCTATTAGATCCATTTGGTTCATAACTTCAGTTAGTTTCACTGTATCTTTGTTTAGTTTCTGATTCCATGATTTGTCCATTTTTGAGAGTGGGGTGTTGAAGTCTCCCACTATTATTGTGTGGGGTGCAATGTGTTCTTTGAGCTTTATTAAAGTTTCTTTTATGAATGTGGGTGCCCTTGTATTCAGAGCATAGATGTTCAGAATTGAGAGTTCATCTAGGTTTGTTGAAAGATACCTTTGACCAGTATGAAGTTTCACGCCTTATCTTTTTGTCAACTTTTGGTTGAAAGTCAATTTTATCCTATATAAAAATGGCCACTTAATCTTGTTTCTTGGGACCATTTGCTTGGAAAATTGTTTTCAATCCTTTGACTCTTAAATAGTGACTGTCTTTGTAACTGAGGTGGGTTTCTTGCATGCAGCAAAATGTTGGGTCCTGTTTACATATCCAGTCTGTTAGTTTATGTCTTTTTACAGGGGAATTGAGACCATTRATATTAAGAGATATTAAGGAAAAGTGATTGTTGCTTATATTATCTTCTTAGTTAAAGGTGACATTCTGGTTCTGTAGCTATTTCCTATTAGGTTTGTTGAAAGATTACCTTATTGTTTTTTCTACGGTTTTGTTTCTTGCCTTGTGTTGGTATTTTCTACCCATTATCCTTTGCAGAGCTGGGTTTGTGGGAAGATATTGTATATATTTGCTTTTGCCATGGAATGTCTTGTTTTCTCCATCTATGGTAACTGAATGTTTTGGTGGGTATAGTATTCTGGCCTGACATTTATGTTCTTAGGGTTTGTCTAACATCTGCCCAGGATATTCTGGCTTTCATAGTCTCTGGTGAAAAGTCTGGTGTAATTCTGATAGGCCTGCCTTTATATGTTACTTGACCTTTTTCTCTTACTGCTTTATATATTCATTCTTTTTTAGTGCATTTTTTGTTTTGATTATTATGTGATGTGAGGAATTTTTGCTCTGGTCCAATCTGTTTGGAGTTCTGTAGACTTCTTGTAGAGAATTCTTTGTTATCTCTGTACCCCATTTTAATAGGGTTATTTGTTTGTCTGAAACCGAACTTCTTGTGTTCTTTGTATGTATTGATTACAAGCACCCTAGTAAATATAGGATTGGTAAAGATCTTTTCACAATCTGCTGATTTTGTCTTTGCAGTTTTATGAGGTCCCTTTTGTTAATTCTTCATCTTAGGAAATAAGGTATTGGTGTTCTATTCAGGGAATTTCTCCATGAGACCATGTGCTCAAGGCTCTTTCCCACTTTCCCTTCTATTAGTTTCAGTGTATCTGTGTTTTGGTTTGTTTGTTTTTGTTTGTTTGTTTGTTTTTGTAGGTCCTTGATCCACTTGGACTTGAGATTCGTACAAGAAGACAAAAATGCATCAATTTGCATTCTTCTTCATGCTAAATGCCAGTTGACCCTGCACCATTTGTTGAAAATGCTGCCCTTTTCCCTCACTGGATAGTTTTATCTCCTTTGTCAAAGATCAGGTGACCATAGGTGTGTGTACTCATTTCTGGTTCTTGAATTCTATTCCATTTATCTTCCTGCCTGTCACTGTTCCAATGCCATGCAGTTTTTATTAAGATTGCTCTGTATTATATCTAGAATTCAGGGAGGTGTTCCAGACAGAAGTTTTTTTTTTTTTTTTTTTTTGAGAATAGTTTTTGCTATCCTGGGTTTTTAGTGATTTCAGATGAATTAGGAAATTTCCTTTTTGTTTTTGTTTTTGTTTTTTTTTTTTNTTTTTGTTTTTGTTTTTGTTTTTTTTTTTTTTTCTGAGACAGGGTTTCTCTGTGTAGTGCTGGTTGTCCTGGAACTTACTCCGTAGACCAGGCTGGCCTGAAACTCATAAATCCACCTGCCTTTGGCTCCCAAGTGCTGGTATTAAAGGCATGTATCACCACCGCCCGGCAAAATTTCCCTTTTAAATTCTATGAAAAATTGCATTGGCATTTTAATGGGGATTGCATTGAACATGTGGACTGCTTTCTGCAAGAGGGAGATATGATTGTTATAATTTAAAACTGCTCACTCAAAAATTGTTTTAAAAAACCAATTTAAAAAAACACAAATCTTTGTCCAAACACAATGGTGTGAACTGAATAATGGTAGAGAAAGTTAGAAGAAAATCAGAATAAAATATTGTGTTGGACATTTTTAGTAAAAGTTTTCAAGAAAAATACAGTTTTTTCATATGTGTCAAACTTTGCAAGTGAACAACTAGTCTTTATTTCTACTTTTCTTACTATTTATTTATTTCTCTTTACATCCTAAACATTTCTCTTATGTCTGTTCACCCCCTTCTACAATCCTTTTCCCCTACCCAGTTCCCCATCTCCTCTGAGAATTTGGAGACTGCCCTGGGTATCCCCCAACCATAACACATCAATTTTCTTTTGGGCTACACATCTCCTTATCCACTGAGGCCATACAAGGCAGCCCAGCTAGAAGAACATATTCCACATAAAGGCAAGAGCTTTGGGATATCTCCTGCTCCATTTATTCCACACCCACATGAAGATCTGATACAAATATGCAGGAGTACCTAGGTCTAGTCACTGTATGCTCCTTAATTAGTGGTTATGTTTCTAGGAGCCCCAAAAGATTCAGGTTATTGACTTTCTTGGCCCTCCTGTAGAGTTCTACTTCACTTCAGAAACCTCAAACATTCCACCTATCTCTTCTCTAATACTCCCCAACTACCATCCACTGTTTGGCTCTAGGTCTCTGTACCATTCTGACTAGCTGATGGGTAGAAGCTCTCAGAGTACAGCTATGCTAGACTCCTGTCCTCAAAAATATCAAATTACTATTAATAGTGACAAGGATTGGTACCTACCCCTTGCATGAGTCTCTAGTTTGGCCAGTAACAACTTGGACATTCCCTCAGTCTCTGCTCCATCTCTATTCCCTCCATTTTTGGTAGAAAGTTTTGTCTATGAATTCTGCCACTATACTTTTGGCATTATGAAGGATTCTTTCTTACTATTGAAGGTGGCTTCTCCAGTTTCTGTATCCATAAAGCTGTGAGGCACAAGTAAGTAATTCATCCCCATTGATTACCAAGCCTCCCCTCTGCCATGTCTCTGATACATATTGGAAATGTCCACCATCTCCCCATTCCTGTCACATGTAGATTTCTAGTCATACTTGTAGCCATCTGGCCATTTCTCCTGTTCCTCCCTACACCTGATCCTGAACCCTCCATTCACCTCCCAATTCCCTGTCCTATCCTGTACCCTCCATATAACTGCCTCATGTGACTCTTTATTCCCCTTTCTAAGAGGGATGCCAGCATTCTTGCTTGGGCCTTCTTACTTGTTTATCTTCTTTGGGTCTTTGGATGAGACCATAAATATCTTGTATTTTATGGCTAATATCCACGTATATGTGAGTGCATGCTATGCATGTCCTTCTGTGTCTGTTACTTTGCTCATGTTAATATTTTCAAGTTCCATCCATTTGTCTGCAAAATGCATGTCTTTCTTTTTAATATGTGACTAGAATCCCATTGTAAAGATGTATCACATATTATTTTTCCCTTCTGCAGCTGAGAGTTATGTAGGTTGTTTCCAATTTCTGGTTATTATGATTAAGGCTGCTATGAAAATAGTTGAACAAGTATCCTTGAAGAAGTTGGAATACCTTTTCCGTATATGCCAAAGAACGGTATAGCTAAGATTTGACGTAGAACTATTCCTAGTTTTCTGAGAAACCAACAAACTGATTTCCAACATAGTCATACAAGTTTGCATTCCCAGTATCAATGAATGAGTGGTACCCCTTTTCTACATTCTTGCCAGCATATACTATCACTTGAGTTTTAAATCTTAGCCATTTTGACCAGTGTAAACTTGAGGAACAAGTCTGTAAGCAACTTTCCTTTATGAATTCTACTTCAGTTTTTGCCACCAAGTTTCTTCCTTGTGTTACTGATCTTGTTTTCCTTGAATAACTGTGAAGTAAAACTGTATGTCAAGTTGGTTTGGGTCAGCTATTTATAATAGCAACAAAAAACAAATTAGAACAACCAATCTCTCATATCTTGATCTTATGACAGTCAAATCCCCATCAATCTCATTCCCACTTTTGTATATTTTTTTGTGTTATAATGCACTAAGTTTATTTGAGACTCACTGTGTAATAGTACATTTGAAATTATACACTAATTCAATTGATGATTAGTTATACAACTGAATCCAATGGATTTGCTTTCTATAGAATTCATTGTTAGCCAATAGTTCAGCAGAAAACTATAGGGCCATCTGAACACCAGACAACCAATATTCCATTATAAAGAATATTCAGAGGCCAAAACTTATACACTTTCTGTCCAGTCAGCTGGGGGTGTAATATCATTATCCAAATGGATGTGTCATACTGAGAAAGTAGCAATTTACAAGTCTTCTTCCTTAATTACAATTCTTACTTAGCATCTGACTCTTCCACCAAGTTTCTAATGTCACATAAATGCCTTACATATGGTTGATCACTGAATTGTCACTCAGAGTCTTGAACAGTTGTGATCTCAGAATTCATTACTGGTCCCTGAAGAAAGATCTGGAAACAAAAATGGTGCAGGAGTAAAGGAAACTTCCTTCTCTTGTGCAGCATGTCAATCAGGTACTGAGAATTATCAGCAAATTTAGCTGCAGTTCTTGGGATACTGACAAAATATCTTACACCTATCTGAATTAAGTGCATGCATTGTACAGATATATACATAGGTAACAACTGAAGACATGAAATTAAATAAATGAATTTAGAACCTAGGGAAAGAAGGTACTCAGATTAAGGCTCAAGTAAGAAATTGTCAATGGATATAAACATACATAGAGAATGAAGTTTTGTACCATTTCAATTTAGCTAAAATCAATAGCCAAAAATTTCTCTAGTCATGCACTTTCAATTATGATTAATGTAGTAAATATACATTCACTTTTGTGACAGGACCTCAAATATAATCATTAATCTATTGATTTTTATCAAAAATTTTCAACCAGTATTGTGTCAATAGACATACCATATTTGGAAAGTTATTAATGTAGTTCAAACAAATGACTTTTGTGTGGGACCATTGATGCATTTTCCCAGCAGCCTATGATCATTTTTCTGAACCTTAAAAGCTAAACACCAAGTAGAAGGCTTCCATGTCTGTTCTAACTTAATTTATTTACATCTTGATAAACAAGGTATGCTGTATCTTTAAGAGTTGAGTATTACTGATTATTTCTGATAGACAACAAGAAACACTGAAAGAATGTAAGTTGATTCAGTAATCTTTGCTTTCTAATCTATCTGTAGCTTTGAGGATAACATTATCCATCCATGCAGAATATTTGCTTTCTATCTTATACTTTAGAATTAGTTTCTTTCTTAGTTGTCTGTATCTATTGCTGTGACAAAACACCATGACCAAAAGGCAAGCTGGAGAAGAAAGAATTTATTTTTCTTGCATGTAACATTGAAATCTATCACTGAAGGAAGCCAGGATATAGACCCAAAGAGGCAAGGAAATGGAGGAAAGAGCTTATGCAGAGTTCAGGGAGAGTGGTTTTGACTTGCTCCACTTAGAAGGCTCAGCCTGCATTTTTATAGGAATATGGGCAACAATGTCAGGGTTGGCATCACCTGAAATAGGCTGAGCTCTGTACTTCCTATAAGTAATTAAGAAAATGATACAAAATCTGTCCCATAGGTGAATTTTATGGAGACATTTTCTCTAATCAACTGGCTAGGTTTTGCCAAATTGACAAAACTCCAGCCAGAAAAACTTCCATATGCCTTATTCATAAACCCTTTATTATTGTTCACCATTCCTCCTAGTTCATTTTGACATCATCTCTTTATTTTTGCTTAAACATTTTCATATACAGTATTCACCCTGTCACTATTTATATAGTTTATATTCTACTAGCTCCATTTACTTAAGGCATCTGCTTTCCCAATGGTCCTTTTCTCATATTTGGCTTCTTCTGATGCTCAATGATAAGCATATGCATCTAAAGACTGGAATCTTTTTCTGTTGAATTCATTTTTCTGAGTTTTGATAATTTTGTCTTATATTCATATATATATATATATATATATATATATATATATATCCCCTCCCCCTTACACTTAGGTGAAAATAGCCTGCCAGGTAAGACAATAGATAAGTTCTTGCTGCTGATAAACCTTTAAAAGAAAATGTTTTATGCCTCTTTATTTAAATGTTTTCATAATAATTGTGTATATATTATAAATGTGTATATATACATATAGACACATATACATGCACATGTACATACTCATATGCATATACAGCATATACATATATACATGCACATAAATGTACACATACACACATATATGGAATTTTGTACATAATGTAATTATATATAAAATGCAATTTTAATTTTATTTACCTGTAAAAACTAATATATATTGTGGGTCCATATTTTGCCCTGCTCCTGAGCCCTGGGAAAGGTGAAATGAATGGGGATCTTAACTACATCTCTCTGTGCCATATCCATAAGGTGCTGGATTTTAGAGAAGCACAGAGACACTACTCCAGGGGTGGGAAGACATAGTCTAAGTTATGGGGGTCAAAGTTGGGATTCCCTGACATCTAGGTCTCTAGTCATGCTGCAGACCACACAGAGAAGTAGGCAATGAAATGTCAGGGTAGCACAACATAAGAAACATAACCCA
This sequence comes from Apodemus speciosus, assembly GCA_002335545.1. Taxonomy (NCBI): domain Eukaryota; kingdom Metazoa; phylum Chordata; class Mammalia; order Rodentia; family Muridae; genus Apodemus; species Apodemus speciosus. The sequence goes on along the minus strand of BDUI01001675.1, from coordinate 48,313 downwards.
GAGGGGTGACACAAAATAATCTAGAGGGATAATGTGGGGTAGGTGTAAGAAGCCAAAGATTTATTGAACCAATTAATTGTTCAAATTATTGTGCAGTTTGTGGGGGAATAAACAACATTTGATTTATTTACACAAACATCATGTTTTCCTTACTATGATGTAAATTTCCCCAAGTTTGGTAGCCATTTGCTTTGGATAGAGAATTTATGTGTTGCTGGCAGCCCCAAGTCAGTCATCTGTGTCTCAGAATCCTGTATGTGTCACAACACCTCACTCAGATGATGTGTCTGTACAAAGGCAGATTCATTGCCCAAGACAGGTTAACGGAGATAGCAGACCTGATTCAGTCTGAGTCTGTGGCAACAGTGTTATCTTTTTCACCTTTGTAGAGATAACCTGTTGAGTAATCAAAACAGAGGGTCAGAACCCAGGTAGCATAATACCTGTGTGGTATAACAGAAACAGAGGGAAGAGTTGAGGTTTCATCTGCTTTGGATAACTGAGGATGAAAATATCGTGTTAATTATGTATCTGCCCTGCCACCATCTGCGCCACACTGTGACCCACGCACAGGATATGGGCAGAGAGGTGGTTCCTCTGTGAGCCAGCCAGGCATGGGTCCTGTGCCCTGTGGGGTGTCCCACACTCAGAGGAGTCCCCGCTGTCATCTTTGCTTCTGCTCTGACAGGACAAGCAGCCCCAGGTACCCAAGATATATCGAATTTAAGATCTGTGGGGACACAGGCTGCTGGGCTGCGACCTGCTCACAGGATCAGGGAACATAGAGGCAAATATCAACAACAGAATACAAGAGATAGAAGAAAGAATCTCACATGCCGAAGATACCATAGAAACGATTGACTCAACAGTCAAAGAAAATGCGAAATGCAAAAAGCTTGTAATGCAAAACATCCAGGAAATCGAGGACACAATGAGAAGACCAAACCTAAGGATTATAGGTATAGAAGAGAGTGAAGATTTACAACTTAAATGGCCAGCAAATATCTTCAACAAAATTATGGAAAAAAAACTTCCCTAACCTAAAGAGAGAGATGCCCATGAATATACAAGAAGCCTACAGAACTCCAAAAAGACTGGACCAGAACAGAAATACCTCCCATCACATAATAATCAAAACCCAAAACGTACTAAACAAAGAAGGAATATTAAAGTCAGTAAGAGAAAAAGGCCAAGTAACAT